>OZ030009.1:64742509-64915009 GCA_964023405.1 Apodemus agrarius | reverse complement strand
CTCTCTCTCTCTCTCTCTCTCTCTCTCTCTCTCTCTCACACACACACACACACACACACACACACACACAGATGACTATATTCTTAAATGGATAGTGTACAAATTAAGTCATCACAGAAAAAGAAAGATGAACGGACGGCTTCAACAGAGCCCTCTATCTGCCCCCAGGCCAGTGGGAGAGAGTGGAAGTGAGGGTAGGCTGGGGTGGGGAGCAGACCTTGACTCCTGGGTGTCATACATGTCGTCAGTATTTTTTAAAGGGTCAGTTGGTTCATGAACCACAACTGGCCACTGCGGTTACATCTCAGCACTTAAATATGTTTGGTCAGGCCCACAAAATGCCATTTGCTTGTTTGGATTTTGAACCAACACTTAGAATCCAAGAAATTTAAAGCAACAGTTCAGTAAAACAGGCAAGATTTATCCAGACTGAGCTCTGTCATCCACAGGAATGATGATGGATGGGAATGGCTTTCTGACAGGACTGCTTTTGCTGAACTCCAATACTTTTTGGTATTTGCTTGACTTTGGATGTGTCAGTTGTCATAGTGAATACTTCATTCATTCATTCATTCATTCATTCATTCATTAGTTTTTTCCCCTTCTTTGTTTGTTTGAGAGAGAAGGGCGTTGGCCTTGTAATTGATGGCTGTCTTGCCCACATCTGAATTCTGGGATTGCAGCCCTCATGCAATCATGTGCCATGACTCGTTGATTTGTGGACATTTATATAGGACATTAATACCAGCATTTTCCCACCCCGACTTGCATTATTCCTTATATGACACAGAGTTTGTAATGGATTCTTTCTCTATATCTATCATCCAGTGACTACAAACTCCATGGATTTAAGGCAGTGAAATCAATGCATAGTTCTGGCGGTGGTAAATTCAGTCGGGACATCAGCAGGATCTTGCCATCCACACAGGTTATATGGAGAAGTTTTGAACTTCCAGTGTCTTCAGAAAGTTTTTATCTCGAAGTTCCTTACCGCAGTGTCTGCTATCTCTTCTCCCTTACCTCTTCTCTGTGTGCTTCTATAAGGACATTTATTATTGGATTTCTTGCCTACTGTGAATAACCGAATAATTCATCTTAAGTTAATTGTAAGTTTTCCCATGAAAATCCATTAGTAAATTGGAGGATTAGGATATGAAAATATGTTTTTTGGGGGATGGGGATCTACCCACTGCATTAGCCAGATTGGACAATCCTGGAAAACAGACAGAATGGAGAAGTTGAAGTTATAGCCATTCCTCAGCGTAAAGAAATGAAATGAAGACAATATCAAAGAGGGAAATTTTTATCTCAATCCTGGTTTGCTATAGGAATCAAATAACCTTAATCTTTGGACTTCCACACATTATTAGCAAGTTGAGTTAGGAAACACTTAGCTCCTGTGAATCACCAATTCTACCTTGGTTTACAGTGTAATGTGGTTAATTGCTTGACCTTGGCCATAGATCCATAGATCTTTTAATTGGTTTACTGCTTTCAGTTGCCTAAAACTACAACCATTGAAAAGACTCTGTGAACATGGGCATTTTAACGAATTTAGACACAAGACTCCCTTTTATTTTTCCCTGAATGAGGGGGTGCTAGTAAGATCAGGAGATGTGAAACTAGGTAATGCTCAAAAATAGATGCAGAGCCAGGCTGCAAGCTGTCTGGCAACTCTGCCACACCATCTGAGCACCCGGAAGCCACTCCCCTAAAAATCTAGTAATTAGTTCAGATCATGGGATTATAAAACACTTCAGAGTCAGTCCTAAGTCCAATTGAAGGCTTCAGTCAGAGTAGTCAGAGCTATGAGGAATTTGAGGCAAATCAAATAATCAAGAGTATATTAGCATATATTTTTATATGCTCAAGAATTTAGAAATTTTACTTATGCCTCCTGACAGATTACATCCTTCATTCTAATGTTTCCTATTGGGAAAAGTATGTGTGAAGTATGTGTGTGTGTGTGTGTGTGTGTGTGTGTGTGTGTGTGTTGCAGAGAGCTACATGGACAACCATACCCATTCTCAAACACATTCCCGTCACAACTAGGGTTTAGTGATGTCAACTAAGATGTGGGTGTTTTGTCCCTCTGCTTTTGTTTCTCTTTTGCTGTAGTATGATAACCGTGGCAGTGAAAAGCCCAGGCAGGAGGTTTGCCAGAGCGTTAACCTGGGCACTCATGGTTGAGTGTGGAGTTGCTGGCGGCCAGAGGGTGGTTGCCAGAGAGAGCAGCCTGGCATTCTTGCATGCTGACATCAAGCTTCCAAGTTGCTGCCCTCTGGTGAGTCAACAGCAAAAGGCCTACATGGTCCGAGGGTGGCTGTCCAATCAGAAGCTGTGGTGGCATACCTCAGAAATGTGTCCAAACCTCAGCATTCTGCAAGCTTCAAACAGCTCCTTCTGAGAAAGAATGTAGACATGATTAAAGCTATAATAAACACGCAACCTGTAATCACAGCAACAATGAGATAAATCCCACATTTGCTTCTAAGGCTGACCTGTTGGATTTTAATCAGCCGAACCAAGAGAACATATTGAAGAACTGATTGGTGCACTGAGATTTTTCTGTATATTGAGATCAAGATGTCCTTGAATGGTACTGCTGTTCTACAACAGCAGTGGACTCCACTAACAGCAATATCCACAGTCTGTCATCTCTTACCATGAGAATCCATACATACATATGCGCACACATACACTCTATACTGAGGTAAAAATTCATTGTAGAGCTGGTTCTCTCGTCTCATTAATAGAGGTGGTATTGCTGTTCAGTAATTTATTTGGATGTGTTTTCCACTGAGCAGGGATCATTGGGGGATATGATGGATGATGCAAGAGGCAGATTATTTGCTTAGTGCAGCACAAGCCTGCTTACCAGGTAAGAGCAGAGTCCTATCCACAGCGCTGCCACCATATGGCACTGCCATATCATAGTGGCCATAAAGGGGAATGGCACTGTAAAGATTAACTAGATTTTGCTTGGCAAGGTCAGGCATCCAGATAACATGCTGTAAAGCAGCTAGCAGGAGAAAGGGGATCTGTATGACATTTGTGGCAGTGGCTTTCCTCACAGCCCAGCCATCTGATTTGGACTGTCCATTGCCCACGAGAAGATGCCCAACAAAGCTGTGTGGTTTTGTGGGTAAAGTAGTCTTGCAACTGTGCCTATGGTTGATATGGTAGTATCACTATGAAAGAGACAAGAATTGAATAGGATGGGGACAGTAGCATGCCACCAACTCTAAGTTCCTCATGAGGCCAAGATCTCTTCCATGTGATGTCTCCTACAAGTATGACTTGTTTATTTGGCACCCTTTACCTATTTGTTCATTCAATATATAAAAAATTATATATATATATTACATCCTAAGCATCAGGTCTTAGGTGTATAATGCTGTTTTTGTTTTTTTTTCCAAAAGACTAATAGTTCACATGAGGAAACAGAAATATTTTTTGATATTTTTTATAGTTTTTTTAATTGGATATATTCTATATTTACATTTCATTTCCCTTTTTTGGTTCCCTACCCCCAAAGGTCCCACATGCCCTTTTCCCTCCCTCTGCTCCCTCATCCATCCCTTCCCACTTCCCTGTTCTGGTATTCACCTACTACACTGATGCTTTGATCCTTTCCAGCACCAGTGTCCACTCCTTTCTTCTTATCAGACATCATTTGGTATGTGAATTGTGTCTTTGGTGTCCCAAGATTCTAGGCTAATATCCACTTATCAGTGACTGCATACCATGGGTATTCTTTTGAGACTGGGTTACCTCATTTAGTATGATGTTCTCCAGCTCCATCCATTTCTCTAAGAATTTCATGAATTCATTGTTTCTAATGGCTGAATAGTATTCCATTGTGTATATATACCACATTTTTTGTATCTATTCCTCTGTTGAGGGATATCTGGGTTCTTTCCAGCTTCTGGCTATTATAAATAAGGCTGCTATAAACATAGTGGAGCATGTATCCTTATTGCATGCTGGGGAATCTTCTGGGTATATTCCCAGGAGTGGTATGACTGGGTCCTCCAGAAGTATCATGTCCAGTTTTCTGAGGAACCACCAGACTGATTTCCAGAGTGGTTGTACCAGCTTGCAGTCCCACCAGCAGTGGAGGAGTGTTCCTCTTTCTCCACATCCTCGCCAACACCTGATGTCTTCTGAGTTTTTAATCTTAGCCATTCTGACTGGTGTGAGGTGAAATCTCAGGGTTGTTTTGATTTGCATTTCTCTAATGACTAATGATGTTGAACATTTTTTAAGTTGTTTCTCAGCCATCCAAATTTCTTCAGGTGAAAAGCCTTTGTTTAGTTCTGTACCCCATTTTTGGATAGGGTTATTTGGTTTTCTGGGGTCTAACTTCTTGAGTTCTTTGTATACACTGGATATTAGCTCTCTGTCGGATGTGGGGTTGGTGAAGATCTTTTCCCAATTTGCTGGTTGCCGATTTGTCCTTTTGACAGTGTCTTTTGCCTTACAGAAACTTTGTAATTTTATGAGGTCCCATTTGTCTATTCTTGATCTTAGAGCATAAGCTATTGGTGTTCTGTTCAGGAATTTTCCCCCTGATCCAATGTCCTCAAGGGTCTTCCCCAGTTTCTTTTCTATTAGTTTTAGTGTGTCTGGTTTTATGTTGAGGTCCTTGATCCTCTTGAAGTTGATCTTAGTGCAAGGAGATGAGTGGATCGATTCTCATTCTTCTGCATGTTGACCTCCAGTTGAGCCAGCACCATTTGTTGAAAAGGCTATCTTTTTTCCATTGGATGGGAAACAGAAATATTTGCTATTCAGTACTCTAATATGTACCACAACACAATCAAAACTCCTGTCAAATACTGTTAAAATTTGAATTGTAAATGTACCCATACGCTCATGTTTTGAACATTTAGTCTCCAAGTGCTGACAATATTTGGAGAGTTTCTGTAGGTTTTGGGAATGGAGCTTAGCTTGAGAAAGTGGGTCACTGAGGTGCGTCATTTCCACGATAGTCTTCTGTTGCTGTCTCTTCCTGTCATGATATGAGCTGAGTGGTTCTGCCTCCACCACAATGGACTGAATTCTCTGAGACCATGAGCTGAAACAAAACCTTATCCTTCATGTTATTTCTGTTACTGTTTCATCACACCAGTGCTAAAGTGATTAATTTAAAAACTAAGAGCTTTCATACATAGAATGTATATATAAATTTCTGCATTGTGGCTCAAATGGAAGTTTCACTTTAACTCCATTCGGAAGAAACAGAAGTCTAGACAGATGAAATAGCAGCACTTAGTAGGAGACAGAATAAATCTAGACATTTTGACTTTATATTTGAGTTTTTAAGTACCCAGTTCTAGACTTAGGGAAAGTTCTTTGACTCTGTGGCATCCACAGATGTAAGTCAGTTCATGGCTCTTTAGATGAGGGATTTTGGGTGTGCTCATTGTTGATGACTTGTAGTAGAGGTGACTGTACATGTGAAGACTACCATCAAGGTCTACCATCAAGGGGAATGAAAGTGAATAACTGATATTAGAGGTTTCTACAGACTTTCTGGATTTTATTATCGAGAAACAAAATGCTCAATATTTCCTGACTTAAATAACAAGGATAATTTGCACATATCATGCATTTTTCAGTGTGGGCTGGGCTTGGTTGAGATAGCTTTTCTCTGTTCCATGAAGTACCTGTTGGTGCTGCTTAAAGAACATCTGAGCAGCTGAGTCTCTTCATTCCTCTGTATCTTTTTTTTAAAAAGATTTATTTATTTATATGTAAGTACATTGTTGCTGTCTTCAGGCACTCCAGAAGAGGGAGTTAGATCTCATTACGGATGGTTGTGAGTCACCATGTAGTTGCTGGGACTTGAACTCAGGACCTTTCGAAGAATAGTCAGTACTCCTAACCACTGAGCCATCTCTCCAGCCCATTCCTCTGTATCTTGATGTGATCTCTTTACTGATCCTTCAAGCATGGGACCTTCAGGTAGCATTATAAATTATATGGCCTATATTAGATTGCCTAGAGTGTAGTTTCAAGAGAGTGAGCTAGTCAGAGCTGTATTACCATTTGTAACCTACATCTGGATATTGTATAACCTGGCTTGTGCTAGAGTCAGTTAACTGAGGTTGTTGTGAAGTCTTGTCTAGGTTCAGGAGGGCATAGATTCTTTCTCTGAATGTAAGACGGTCCAAGGTTCAAGAAAAGCTTGTGAGAATAAAATGCTTTAATGGAAACATTTTGGAAATTGATTGGCATAAAAGTAACACTATTTTAAGAATATAGTTGGAGCATTGGACACTGGATTCAGCTCTGTGCTCTCATATATAAGCCCAGTTTTTGAGTCTCAGTTTCCCAATCAAGAAAATGAGGATACCAGGACTAATATTTTAGAGTTGTTAAAGACTAAGTAAAGAATATGAATTTGTTGGTAAATGAGGCTGGTACAAATCTCAACTCATATATAAGAATTGAGGTTATTGATGGGCCAGGAGGAAGGCAGACTGCTGGAGAGTATGAAGGGTAGATTGTAATATGCATTTGTAGCTAATGATGTTGGTCAAATAATAATATGTCAAAGTTATGTGACATATGCATAGTTCTCAACTATCTAGAGTAGGCTACAGAATCTTAACCGTAAGCGCATGAAGGATTGTTGTCATTCCCTCTATGAGTTGAGGAACTTCAGGATCAAAAGGATAAAAGAAAACTTCCCTAGTTGTCAGGTAACAAAGACAGGAAACTTTAAAGTTGTATGCAACAATCTATGTTCCACATGTTTGAGACCATGTGATATTTGTGTTTCTGGGTCCAGATGATTTCTGTAAGATGATGAGTTCCAATTCTACCCATTTCCCTGCAAATGACATAGTTTTATTGTTCAAAGGCAGGATTTGAATCAAGGTAATGATTTTTAAAAATCAGAACCATAGAATAGTCTTTAATAATCTTTAAACGGACACTAATGTTTTTTTTTTTTTTGGTTTTTTTTTGGGGGGGGTTGGTTTTTTCGAGACAGGGTTTCTCTGTGTAGCCCTGGCTGTCCTGGAACTCACTCTGTAGACCAGGCTGGCCTCGAACTCAGAAATCCGCCTGCCTCTGCCTCCCAAGTGCTGGGATTACAGGAGTGCGCCACCACGCCTGGCTGACACTAATGTTTTTTTTTTTTTCCAGTGAGGTAGGCCTGTGCTTAAACTTGCTCTCCAGAAAGCTATATTCAATATAGTTCAGAGATGACCAGCAGCTAATTGCCAGTAGCAATTGCTCTAGTCTAAATAAAAACATCCAATTGTAAGGAGCCAGTACAGTGTCGGATAAGGAGGACATTCAAGGAAATTCCTGTAGATTGCTGATAGATATGTAGAGCATGAGAGGCGCCGTTGTAGTGAAAGGGAAACTCTTGAGTGTTGGCACTGCGGTATACACCATAACCCGTATACATCACAGCAGGGCTCTGTGTGGAAACAAAAACAACCCTAGGTGTTCTCTGGCCACAAGCATGTTTCCTAGGCATTTGTACTCTTCAGTCTAGACTGAAAACAAACAAAACAGATTTCTCTGAAATGCTGGAAACCCTCCCCACTTGAAGCTCTCAGATCTCTTACCTTGTAAATCTAGCTTTCAAATTCCATGCTGAACTTCCTTTCCCACACCCTGGGTCCTTGTAGTAGGGATCACAATGATCATCTGTGTGTGTATAGTGATTGTTCCTACCACATCAAGGGCCTTGGACAATGGCGTAGCACAGCCTTCTGCTCTGACATCCTCCACCCACTCCTCCAGTTGCACCTGCAGTTTGCAGCAGATAAATGGCTGGGTATTCCACTCTCCAATTAGTACGGAGATTGGTATCAGGTGATGGTATTCAGGGGCAATTTCCACACGCCATCTCTGTTGACCTTGCCATTTAGTTTCACAGAGACCTTCTTTTGGACTGGAATATGTACTTAGTAAGACAGAACAGGAATGTATGCTGTTTGGTAAGGCATTGCATATCTCAGATGGATGAAGCTATTTATTGATAGGTCCCTGTCTAAGGAACAAAACTTGTACTCTTGAGGTAATTATGTTAGGTTTTTTTAAGTTCACAGAGCATAATTTATAACATAATACCTTCCATAGAAAGTATTCACTTTAATCCATCCTGTAGATAATTATTTTTAATAAGAGAAAACATTTAAAGAGGAAACAAAAACAGTTCGATAGCTTAACTCAATGGGAAAAATAAAAACATGCAAACAGTTCAACCTAAAACCTGGAGTGTCTAGGTGTACTGACTTTAATGGTATATCTTTTCAAATTAATTCAACTAAGGTAATTTTGAATGTTAAAAAGGCTTCTGTAACTTTGTAGGAGACACAGGATCCCTGTTATGTATTTCTGTCCTTTCTCCTTAGCGCCTCTCTCTCTCTCTCTCTCTCTCTCTCTCTCTCTCTCTCTCTCTCTCTCCCTATCCCTCTCTCTCTCCCTCTCTTCCTCCCTTCCCCATCTCCCTCTCTTTCTTTTTTGTTTCCTTTTAAGCCAGAGTTTTCTGTGTAGTTTTGGCTGTCCTGAAACTTGCTTTGTAGACCAGGCTGGCCTGGTCTATATGCCTGTCTCTGCCTCCTGGTGTTGGGATTAAAGATATGCACTATGATTACCTGGGCACAATTAATCTAAAAATAATTTTGCTTTGTTCTAATCCACATTTTGAATGAATCACTACCTTTCCCACTATGCTGTGGAGCTGAGTGTTTTGTTTATTAAATATCGCCTCTAGGTATAGTTGGTTCTTTATCCAGTATTTCTGATAATAAATCATCTGAGCATGGAGTTTTATAATAATTATTCTATTATTTTTCTATGCATATTACTTGGTCATTTATAGGTATTGTGTTAGCCTTTCATAGTGACGGTCTCTGCAGTTATGATCTAGTCAAGCTCTAGCAAGGCATGCTCTCCAGCTTGGTCACAGACCTGCAAGATTCAAACCTTCAGAAGTTTGAGCATGACTTTGCATATTGCATCATTCTTTTAGAGAAATAATATACTATGCCTCAATCACAACTTAACTTTTCCGTGTACAAAGGCGAAAAAGCTAAACACACTTAAGATTTAGAAATTCACAAAGCAGGACAGGGAAGAAGGAGAGGGTTGATTGGGGAAAGGGAGATGGCTTATGGGATTTTCAGGGGAGGGGGAACCAGGAAAGGGGACAACATTTGAAATGTAAATAAAGAATATAACTAATAAAAAATAAAAGCAAAAAAGAAATTCACAAAGTTATTAATTGGACATTTCTCTTTTTTTTTTTAAAGATTTATTTATTTGAGTACACTGTAGCTGTCTTCAGACACACCCAGAAGAGTGCATTGGATCCCATTACAGATGGCTGTGAGCCACCATGTGGTTGCTGGGAATTGAACTCAGGACCTCTGGAAGAACAGTCGGTACTCTTAACCACTGAGCCATCTCTCCAGCCCTGGACATTTCTGCTAAGGCCTACTTACTAAGAGAATGGCGACAAGCGAGTGACATATGAGGTTGCTGCTTCTTGTCCTGGCTACACCAATCCTACAGAGCAACAACGGATCAGGATGCAAAGGCTAGGAGAAAGCCCAGGTTTTACCCAGAACTCTCTCTCTCCTCCTCCTCCCCCTCCTTCCTTTTCTTCTCCTTCTTCCCTTTTCTTCCTCCTCCTCTTTCTTCTTTTACAACCAGGTCTCACTACGTAGCTCTGACTGATCTGGAACTCATTATGTAGATCAGACTTGCGCTAAACTCATAGAGATCTGCCTGCCTTTGCCTCGCTAGTGCTGGGATTAAAGGCAAGTCCTTCATGTCCCACCATGGTGGCCTTTAGAAGGCCTTCTAGCTGTTAAACAGGGTTCCAGTTTGACAATCTAAATTTCTCTTCATTTTATTAAACCTTGTACCTAGGAGATTAATTTTCTTTTTTTTTTTTCCCTAGGAAGGAAATCTCTTGTTTGTGACAGTCTCAACAATATATAACTAGTTTCCAAGCATACAGATCAAGTATGAGGCAATCATTTGTTAGCCATAAAGATAACACAAGGAATGGAAACACGTTTTCAGATCACATCACCAGACAAAAACTTTGCACAGATTCTTTCCTGGTTCAAGAGTTCGCCCGTAAGACCTACTTTCTCTATCAGCTGGCTCAAGCTGATAAGAGCCTGAAATAAAGGTTCTTTCCAAGCTTTTATTTATTTGTCCTTGTGACATAAGGGTTGTGGGGGTTAGTCTTCACAGAGATGTTTCTGGTTGGTCCATTTTTCTTTTGAATAATCGTCTATCTCAGTTTGACAGGGTAAATAGAATTATTTAATCACATTCAAAAACTTCCCAACAACTTTGCTTCTAACAAGTTTTCTCTGAGTATGTATTGAGATCTTGTATATTCAGCCTTAGATTATCTAGGGATAATATGATTCAAGAATAGAGTAATTAAGAGAAATATATGCCCATCAAGTATGTCAGATGAAAGTGAGAGTGGGACTATTATTTTCTATTTAATATTTGACAGACTTCTCTTCTTTCCAGGAACTTGACCCAAAAGGTATTCATTTAAAGTTCCCTCCAGAAGTGGTCTGTTAGGCCTTTGTTCTTGGAGAACTCCAGTGGATTGGAATTGTGGCTGACCTGGAAGGGTAATGGAGTGTGGGAGTGCCCATGCCCATGCCCACACCCACACTGCTTATCTTACCTACTTCCCTTCCACTCCCATCCACTGCCCCTTCTACTCTATCGGGTCGATGCCAATTGCTGATCAGTTTCTATAGCTTAACCTTTCCATTCACTGCAGACTCAGCCAACACCCTCTCTCCTTTGATAAGCAAACTTACTGACTTCCCTAAATCCTGCTTCTTCCCCTCTAAGTCAATCATTAAGTGACATGATACTATGGTAATTCATAAATTCTACATTCTTATGTTTTCAGGAACTGTTGAAGTAGACATTTGATCTGGTCTGTAATTTTATCTACCGAGCTATATCTATGAATTGGTCACTCTTTTCCTTAGAGGGTTGTATTAATTCTCTGCTTTAGGTAACAGAACACAATATTCTTTGAAATAGCTTTCCACTGGTGCATGATCAAGTAGAATCTTAGCTGTGACTGAGAATCTAAGTATCCTTTCTTGTACTGAGTAAAGTGTGAAACACACCAGGATGGATTCTGTGACAAGACTGTGGATTTTATATGCACTCCCAGAAGTCTCAGAACACAATGGGATAAACAGCCAGAGATGTGCTTTGTGCTTTCTTCTTCTAATGTCTGCGTGCCAGGACATCATCATTATGTCCTTTATTTTTAATCAAGAGCTTAGAGTATGCTAACACTATTGTCATTCTTGCTTTCTCAAAATATGGCCTTTAGTTACCATAAATATTAATGAATATAGGGACATATCTGTTTTATAGAAAAAATAGAAAGCAGACACGGCACTCATAGCCCTAATTTAAGACATTTTCATCAGTGCTTCAATGTCTCGGCGTGCCTTCCATATAGCCCTGTTCTCTTTAGCTCTGGAACCCATGTTTGTCTTGCATTTCTTCACACTGTTACACTGTTAATCTTAGTTTTCCATCTGTGTGTGTGTTCCAAGACAAGCTCTTGGACTCTACTTCTTTTTGAAGCTGATATAAGTGAAACCCTATAGCATAAATTCTTCTTAAACTTAATTCATTGAGAGTTTACTTTGAGACTCCAGTTTTTATGTATATAACTTAGTTCATAGCGGTCACTGGATAATATCCAGTTGGGTGATTTTATAGCAATCTATTGTTTTAATTGGTTTGGTCCTATTGTATTATGTATTTTGCTGTTATGGGGCATGTGGGCTTGGTATTCCTATGCATGGTGGGGTGTTAGGTTTCTCACTGTAGTGACAAATGGCTGAGAAAGAAGGTTTAATGAAGGGATTTAGAGAGAATATTTTGTGTATTGTATGGGTGCATCACCTGTCAATTAAAAAAAACCTATGGCCTATAAGAAAGGGAAGAATAGAAGGTGGGACATCCAGTAGGCAGAAAGAATTCTGGGATAGCACGAGTCATAGGAAGAGTTGTTGGGGAAGATGTGAGGAGGACCCACCTGTGGTTCCTGAGCAGAAGTAACCAGGCACATGGCAGAATGTGGATTAGTATAAATGGTTATTTTAAATTATTAGCTAGTCAGAGAACTGAGTCTAGCTATATGGATGGCTTAGGTAGTTGTAAATATATTTTGAGTCTGAGTCATTACTTTGGGGAACTTGGGACTGGGAGAAAACCCTCATGTTACAAAAGGAAGATTTAGTCTTTGGCTTACAAACAGAGATTCTGGTGATGCTTGGTCTGGTATCTCTGCTTCTGGGGTGGTTGTGAGACAGAGTATCATGGCATGGAAGAACTGGCCCTGCAGAGAAGCTTAACTCCTGCAAAGAGAGAGATCAGAAGAGAAAAGAGAGAGAGGGAGAGGGATGGAGAAGTGGAGGTTGGTGGAGAGAGCGAGGGAGGAGAGAACTTTGGGCAAAGTCCTCATTGATCTCCTACCTCCATGTGGGAACCATCTGAAAGTTTCTGAACCTTGAAATGTTATCAAATTATGAATCTACCAATGTGTTAATTGCTGATTATGCTAGAATCCTCATTTTGATCATCTGAGGACCATGGCTTCAACACAGGAGATTTGGGGGACATATTTCAAATCTAAACCGTGACTGGTGTCGGTTCATTTATATGTGTGTGTGTGTGTGTGTGTGTGTGTGTATGTGTGTCAATTTGCCTGCCTACCTTAGGACACACTGGAAAAGTAAGGACCAATGTTATGAACAACTTCTTAAGCTCAGAGTGAGCTGGTGGTGAAGTCAAAGTCTGAGCTCAGACATCTGTTTTCAGACTACTCACCCCTAACCACAGTACTCATTGCTCCTTCATTTTAAAGAAAGGTTTTGAGAGAGCTTTAAAGGCACTTGCCAAAGAAGCAGAGATTCAATAAGGATAGAACTGACTAATGCCATTCATTTCATTATAAGCTAAATATTTTATAGTTCTACTTGTGAAGTATTAATTATAGATGAGCAAGTTCACACTTAATGCTATTATCTTGTCCTTACAAGTTATCAGCTGCCAAAATGTAAAAATTGCTCTTTCAGTTTTTGCTTTTTATTTATGCTTGGTTTAAATTTGTAGTAATCTTTCCTTCAAGGCTGTGAATACACAGGAAAAAGCAATGGGCTTTCACAGTAAAATAGATCTTTTTCTGTCTTGCTATTATGTTTAAGCCTGCTAACTGTGGTTAGAAATATGCAATGCTTGGAGAACGATTTAATTTGAGTACTGATTAACATATTCAACAATAGATATAATAGCAGACAATATGTACAACTGGCATTTTATAGGTCGCTAGATTCAAGATAGCTTTATGTGTCTTCATGTGTCTATGTCCAAAATAGAAGAGAGTGCTTTGTACAGTTGGGAGCGACAGGGAGTCCTTGAACTCAGCATTCAGCATTGCAGGCCAGGTTTTGACCTGAAAAGGACAAAAATGGAAGCCAGACGGGTGAGCAGTGTCCCGGAAAGCCTTGGATGAGTTTTGTGGCTAGAAGATTTTCCCACCACATGATGACATTTTTAAGAAAAAAATAAGATAAAAATTTACTTTAAAATTTTAACTTTTTTTCTGATTCTTTGTGATATTTCACATCACACACCCCAATCCCACTGGTCTCTGTCCCTTCTTCCCCACCCTCCACCCCCTGCAGCCTACCCCCTATAAATACAAACATCTCATTGTTGAAGCTATAGTGTGTCCATATGGTATACCATTTTGTCCACACTTTATTTTGCTTGCAAATGTTTATTGCAATGAGTCATTGGTCTGGTTTGAGGCCTCTGACTTCTACTATACTATCAATCCTGGAGTCTCTTCAGGACTCCTCTTGGGTATCCTGTTGTTGCCCTGTGTCATGGAGATCTTGAAACTTTGGATCCATAGGACGAGCCCTTTCATGACTCCAACAGTTCATAGATGGGGTGGATGTAGGGCAAATTCAAGGCCCGAGCTCTGGGCCTGCGTGGTATCTGAGCTGGTCAGCCTGCCCGCTCTCCTGTGCCTGCACCCCTAGGGAGAGCTCTCCAGCACTAGCTTATCTAACGCCACAGCCAACAAGGAGGCAGAGCCATCTCCCCTGCTCTCATACTCTCAGGACTGGCTCACCTTCCCCCTCTCCCACCTCCTCCCTCCTCCACTAGATCAGTTCTACTGTTCTGCTCAGGCCAGGGACAGGTCCTGCTCTCCCAAAAGCTATAGCTAGTGAGGGACAGGCAGGACCAGTTCTCCCAGTCTCAAGACCACAGGGCCAGCTCTCCTGCTTGCTCAGGTGGCAGGACAGGCAAGGACATCTCTACCTCACTCAGAACACCACATGGCAGATGAATGACAGCACCAGTTTTCTCATGAACTCTCAGTCCAGCTCACCCACAACTCATGTAATCAGAGCCAGCTCTACTGTGGTTTGTGGGCAAGGTGTGGAGCCCACTCTCCTGCTCGCAGCCTTTCAGGACAGCTCTCCCAGGATGCCCAGGTGAGGGGTGGGGCCAGTTCTGCCTACCCTTCAGACATCAACATGGCTCTAGGAGGCAGCCCAGACCAGAGATGTCCACCTGGCCTTTGGTGATAACAGACCCACACTGCTACAGGGCCAAAGACCAGACATAGCCTTTGGTGACAGCATATGCCAGGACCTCACCATGACCTTAGGTGGCATCCCTGCTGCTCACATCAAGTTGTTCCTCACTAGCCTTGAGTCACCAAGTCTGCCTCTCTTCATTGTGCACACACCATTCTGTCTCTGTTACTATATCTCTCCATCGGTTACTTGCTCATCTTAGCAGTGCCCAGAGCCTCTGGTTGTCTCAGGAATGTCATGCCCCACCCTTGCCATGTGGTGCCAGACAGCAGTTATCTCAGGCTTGCTCCCGACCTGGGGCTTCGTGGTGCAGGGCTGGAGGTCGCCTCAGGCATGGTCTGCCTGCCCAGACCCTGTGGTACTGGAAGGGTGGTTGTTTCAGTCTTGCTCCCTACCCGGACTGAATCAAAATAAAAACTTTCTGTTGTGTGAGTCATGTCTCTGTTCATTGTAAGAGACTGAATCCATCTTGAACTGGTCTATGACAAAGGAGAAACATGTTGGCCCCTGGAATGTCAGGAAGGACTAGGAATGAAGCCACAGGCAGGTCGAGGGGCGGCCACATAGTGTTTTGTCTTCAACTCTTGTTTCTGCTTTTCCTCCTGGTTCACCTCTTTTCTCTTTCATTGTAGATTGTAGATTGGCTCCTTAGGCATGGCAAAAAACCATCACTCCCAACACTTTCCGAATTCTACCTCCTGTATCCTACACCACCAGTCATGAACTTAGTGATGCTTCCTCTGGAGAAAAGTTAACATTTTCCAGGAGAGGATTGGATCCTCTCAGACTGAATAAATCGACAGCCTCTGGGCCAATCTAATATTCTCTAAGGATGATAAGGCTTTACAAATTCATGACTAATTTTCTTGGAAGCTCTTCAATTCCCAGAGAAGGAAGAATTCTCGAAAGAAAGACTGTGTGCAGTTTACAAGAGGGCGCAGAGTAGCTAGATCAACAGCAGCTGTTCACTGGATTGCTTAAAAAAATCCACACAACTCTGTCAGCTCATTATTTACACATTTTGAGAATAACCCTTAACTGTTTTAGCAAAGTTAATCTTACAATACTTTATAATTCGCCTGAAATCCTTTAGGATAAACAGTAAACATCAGAAATTGAGAAGTCTGGTTTCTTAAATCCAACTCCACAGGTTCCAAACCGAAGACAACAGGTAAGGCTAGAATAACCACTATAAGAGAACAAAATTTTTAACCAAAATTGAATAAGACAAGTTAGAAGATAAGGATCTTTCTATTATTGTTTTGCTGATGTTTATTTCTGTCGATGAAGTCTCAGTTGATTAAGATCACTATACCATAACAATGGTATGGTGATAACAGTGTTAGAACCAGAGAATGGGTTTATTTGTTTATCTGTTACTGTGTAATAATCACAGACTTAGTGGCCTAGAGTACCGACCTTATCTTACCTGTCTTTGGGCTAGACGCTTGGCCACAGAGTATGCATGGACAGGAGCTGCAGTTACTTCCTGGACTTGACCTTGGTTCCCGTTCAAAGTTCCCAGGTTGTCAGGTTCTTCATTTCCTTCTCAGAAGCCTGTCTCCATAAAACAGAAGTAGCTTTCAATCTTCAAATTCTTCCTGTGCTTTCCTCTCTCTGACTCTCCTTGGTACCATGTGTCTCTCTTACTTCTCTCTTTTTCTTCTTCTACCAGTAGAAGACACTTTTAAGAGACTATGTGATTCAGGATACATCCAAGGCAATAATCTCATTGAAAGGTCAGATGGGGTATGGAGTATCTACCTTTATTACCTCACTGGACCTGGGGTCGGAGAGATGGCTCAGCTATTAAGAGCCCTGGCTGATCTTCCAAAGCACTGGCCGGAGGTTCTAGAGGACCTCAAGTCCCAGCACCTACAAGGTAGATGCATCTGTTTGTAACTCCAGACCCAGGCGGATCAGATGCCATCCTCTGGCCTCCACAGGCACTGAGAATACATGTGCTGCAAGGACTTGCACACACGAAAGCAAAGCAGGTACTCACTGGCAGAAAGTAGTACATACTTTTGCAGGATCTATGTTTACATTTAAATGTTACAGTATACCATACATTCAATTCATTTACACAAATGTATCTTTTTTTGTGGCTACAAAAATCTCACACACTGGAGGATGCTGAAGGAATAGTAAAATCTAAATTATTGCTTTTACAATGAATGCATTTCTATTGCTTGAAAATAAATAACATTTGATTTTAAAAAATCAACTTTCTTTTTCACTTGTTCTGTTGAGTCAAAAATAAAAATAAGAGTTCTCTTAAAAAGATCCTGAGCATCCGTCAGGGAGGAAGCCATGCATGGCAGTGGGGCCAGTGAACAAGCTAAGACACACACGGCCCTCTGTGCTTCCACTTTCCTGCTCCCTGCTGCACACCACACAGCCTTCCCAGGAAGAGCGGTCAGAGCAGGATATGATTTGCTGATATTCTTCTACCAGAGAGGAAGGCTGCATAATTAGAGCATCACCATCTGAACCTAACTGAACATGAAGCACAGCCCACAGGAGGAAAGGGAGGGACGGCTGATGGGGAGAACGGATGGCAAGGAGAGGAAGCTGATCCCATTAGCACATGCAGTGGTAGCCTAGGTAGTTAGGGAGTGACTTACTGCCTGCTGAGAAGGTCCTTTCCTGTGACTTGGGGTGGGATGAAAGGCACCTCAATATTGTTGTACTTCTGGGTAAATAAACATCGGAAAGAAAGAATATATTCTTATATATATATATGTAAGAATATATTCCATTCATATATATGTATATATAAATGGAAGTATCACTATTGTCCCACCCCAAGGGAATACTTTCATTCTCTAAAAAAGCTTTGAAGTGATTGTAGCATTAGATACAGAGAAAAAAAAAACCAACAAAACTTGAGGCATTGATTGCTGTCACCTCCATCCCCCCCACTAACAACCATTTCTAATATGAGGGGAATTTATTATAAATTTCCCTCATACTTAGGTCAAAATTCTCTTATGATCATCTATGACATATTCCTCCTTAATCTTGGACCAATTCTCTTAAATGTATGAAATAGTCTAATCTTAGTGTGTCTTAAATATATTCCTGTAGGACTGAGATGGCAGGAAAGAAAAAAAAAAGATAGTAATATTTAAATTCCAAGGAAGTTTGGTAATGATGACTGAAGTCCTTAATGCAAAGTGATACATCAGCAGGGTACACACACACACACACACACACACACACACACACACTCAGTCTCTCTCTCACAAACACACGCCAGAATTTTGGAAAAACCACCCTATAGGAAGATGTGCCCTATTTACTTTGGGAAATCACCAAGAAAATCACAAATATATGTATATATTGATCTGGGTTCTAAACCTCTAATTTTCAATGTCCAACAAATGGTGATTACTAGTTCCAGACTGTAGAAATACAGTGAATTAATGATCTCATTAGGATGCATCAGAGCCTGTGATTTCCTAATGGATGAATTGGACACTAACTATTCTGACTCACAAGGATTCTTTTTTCTTGGCAGCCTGGAGCTAGGCTAGAAGATTTATATTAATTGCCTGTGACTTGTTTGGGTTGGTTCCTGCTAGTCCATTTAAGGGGAGGGATGTGGAGAACACATTCCTTAGAACGGCCTTAGATTGTCCAGATGAGAAGAATTCTGAAACGTTTTTTGCGACAGTATGGAAGAGCTAGCATGGTCCTGGAAGACTGGATTGTATGGTTACTCTCTGGTCTCTCATCTTGAGAGAGACTTACACTGCTTTTTTGTTTGTTTTACATGTAGTATACTGATAGGAAAACAGCAACAACAACAACAACCAACAACTACAACAAAAAACAAGCCAGTAATTTAAAAGGGAGAGTGGCGTGAGGGAGATGCAGAAAGATAGAACTTTTAGCTATTTTTCCTTAAAACCTCCCACCTGCGCGTCTCCCTCCCCGTTTACTTCTGTTCCCACTTTACGGAGCCTTCTTTCTGTCTGAGGGCAAGGGCAAATGAGAGCGGGAGGGGCTGCACTCCTCAAGGTCCGTCCCCAGTCATTTCTAGATGGTTATCATCATGCCACATGTACTTGGAATTCTTGGTGATTTTCCAAGATAAACAGGGCACATCTTCCTGGAGGGCTCATTTATTTCTCCAGCAATCTGAAATGAAAGTTCTTGTAAATGAAATCAAACCCGAGATGCTTCATGTGTTGGAATGCAAAATTCATTGGAACTTTACAAATAACACACTCGACTTCAGAGATGCAGGCATTTGAGATTGCTGTCCACATTGCCTGCTGGAGCCGGTCCCTTTTCAGGTGTGCCTTATTACAGGAAGTGTGCAAAGGATTAGCCAAGGCATCGGTGTGTGTGCGACATTCTCTTAATCTTTTGGTCTCTTTCTGAAACTGGACTAGTTAGTACAGGAGACAGTCGTGGTCCTTACTGTGTTACAGCCATCTGAGGATATCACAAAAATGGATAATTCTATGAGAATACTCAATGCAGTACAGGATCAGAGTTTCCTCAAGGGGAAGAGCTTTATGTAGGTGTGATGACTGTGGACTGTTTCTTGGACACTTTATTGAGGGTCTGCTATGGAGTAGATGGTGTTCTGGAAACATGATGCAGTGGTGAACAGAACATTTCCTCTTAGTCACCAGGAGATGGAAGGGGAGAGAGGGTTAGAAAGGACAGATATGAACACAATGTATTCTTCTATTTCTTCTTTTTGAGATAGGGCTTTACTAGCTCTGGCTAGCCTAGAACTCACTATGTAGGCCAGGCTAACCTCCAATTCACAGAGATCTACCTGTTTTTGCCTAAGGAATGCTAGACTTAATGACAGTATACCACCATGCCCAGCACAATGCATAGTTTTTTTTCCTTTTCATTGTTTTTCCATTTTATTTACTTATTTATTTATTTATTTATTTACTTACTTATTCACTCACTCACCTCACATCGCTTTCCTCCCAGCATCTGCCTCATAAGCCCCTTTCTCTCCCCTCCCCTCCTCCTCTGAGAAGGGGGAGGCCCCCTGGGTACCAACCCAGCCTGGCACATCAAGTCATTGCAGGGGTGGCCACTTTAGGCTTCATATTCCCTGCTGCTAGGAGTTCATCTAGGGACCCCCCACAGACTCCCAGGAGCCTCTCCCATCCTAGGTCTCTGGCACATCCTAGAGATTCAAACCTCCCCTCCCCCTCCCCATCCCCCCACCTGCCCTGAGCCACTGCCACAGCTCACTGATAAGGGCAAAGCATTAGTCTAGGCGTTAGAACACGCCACCTCCCACATCCACTGCCTTTCCATCCACTGCACCCATTCCAGGGTCATTCTCTTCCTTAGGAATAATCTCTGTCCCTACAGCTCCAACTGTGGATAGAAAGGAGGCCACTTCAGCAGCATCCGGTAAAGCGCTTCTTTCCGTCTTTGTTGGATCAGTGATTGATTCCCTTTTCTAATGTTCAAAATAATCTCTGAGTGTAGCATCATAACCAACTTCTGAGGAACTCTGCAGAACTTTCTCAGCTATGGAAGATCCTTCACCACCTACATTCTTAGCACAGCCGTGGCAGGGATTTCGAGTATTCCTTTACTAACTTCTATACTTACTTCCTGATCTTCATTAGCAGGCTCTAACGAATCCAAGGCTGGGATGCACCAGAGCAGAGCCCATCTTTCTCTGAGCGCAGTGCTTGCTTCAGCAGCTGCGCTTGTAACCCTGGGAGCGAGCACCAGTAGCTCTGTCTTTCTCCCGAGTCACTTCCACACCACTCGTCCCTCCACCCTTCAGCACAGCTCCCCGGTCTGAAAGTTCAGCAAGTCGCTCGTTCAGCTTTTCCTTTTCATATTCACTAGTTAAGCCGTCCAGCTGCACGGTGATTTCTTGAATAAGTTTTTCAATTTGAGCTTTGCCACATTTTCCTTAAAAAAAAAAAAAACAAAAAACAAAAAACAAAAAACATGGTGCCATCTTTGTTAACAATGACCTATCCAACTTTTCCCGAGTCATAAGCTTGAACATCTTCAAGGCTGAGATTCAACCCCTCCTCTCCAAAAACCAAACCACCAGTTTTCCTCCCAGCATCTGCCTCATATGCCAGCAATAGCCATATATTTCAAGCTGGTTCTTTCTATTGTCCCCAAACCTTGGAGCTCTGACTGCTACAACCTGAAGACCAACTTTTGCCCTGTTCAAAACCGGTGTGCTTAGAGCTTCTCCATCAACATCTTCAACAGTAATGACCAAGGGCTTCCAAGGAACACTGGCAATGTCAAGAGCAGGTACAATGTGTCCTGTATACTAGAAATTTTCTTTTCACTCAACAGAACATAGGCATCACGGAATCCACAATTTTGACCTTTTGATGTATTAATAAAATACAGGGAAATATATCCTCTATCAAACATCATTTCAGTGACTTCTAATTCACCACTCAGGGGTTTTCCATCCTTCACCGTGATGACACCCTTTCTTCCAACCTTTTCCATTGCATCAGAAATGATGTTTCCAATGTCTTTGTCTCCATTTGCAGAAATTGAAGCAACCTGAGCAGTTTCTTCGGGGATTGTCACAGGTTTAGATTGCTTTTCTTTAAGCTGAGCAGTTATAGCAACAGCAGCCACCATCACACCGCTCTGGATTTCCACTGGATTAGCCTTTTTTGCTGATCTTTTCAAAGGCCTTCCTGGCAATAGAACATGCCAGAACAGTGGCAGGGGGTGCCATCCCCAGCCTCTTTCTTTGTGTTATTGGCAACATTTAGCTCCCATGCTTTTGTATTTCTCCTTTAAATCAATTGACTCTGCAACAGTCACCTCCATCCTTGGTTACTTTGAGACTTCCCCAACTCTGTTCAGTAATCACTGTTCTTCCCCTTGGCCTCATAAGCATCTGCTAAAAAGGTCTACATTCTCAAGTGTTAAGGCTGGAGCATCCGCACCAAATCTTACATCTTTGGCATAGGTCCCAGTGAGAGGAAGAGCCAGGTGCCCAGGACACTGGTCTCATCTGGCAAAGGACTGTGGGTAGTCGAAGCAGTTTTTGAGAGGCCACGACCAGAGCACACACAGCGAGGCAGGCTGTCAGCTGCCAGTGAGGACTAAGTTTGGTTTTTGGATGTTGGAGGTTGAACATCGTACATGCTAAGCACATAAAGAGCTCAAGCTTCATTGATATCATATATTATGACATTCCACTTATTTATAATGCAATCCAGTTTAGTCTAAAACCTAGGGAAGTATTCAGAATTGGAACAGCCCATTAAAATGGCATTTAAGTAGACACAAAGTTAAGTATTCTATCACAGTGTTCCTTTGATGTGAGAATTAAAAGTGGGGCAGGAGACTGGAAAATGAAGACTAAGTTCTTGGTGCCATGAGAAAAGTAAAATAGGGAAGGCAAAAATGGAAATTGCTCATCCATTTGCAAGTTACAGGAAGAGGTACGTTACAGTTCATAGCACCTCGAATCGGGATGATTAGTCTTAGTGAATGAACCGCACAAATAGGAAAACAAAACAAAACAAAACAGAGAGTGACTCAGCTCTAGCTCCGGCTGCTTCTGTGCCTGGCATGACCTCTGCTGTTGTCCTCAGATCTTGCTTCCCTCCTCCTCTGTCACTGTGGAGAAACAGGAAGGAATGTTTATTAACAAGGCTGGCTGGGGTCACACCCAAAGCAATATCAGAGTTTTACCTCTCCAGAGCCTGGGAAGAGGTCCAAAGATCAAGGGCAGCTCCTGGTTAGTGTGAGGCAAGAACAAACCCTAGAGAACATACTGCTTTTTTTTTTTTTTTTTTTTTTTTTTTGAGCCTTGACAGAAAGTCTGCTGGGTGTGTTCTCATCTATTCCTCCTGGCCACCCTGAGGCTTGTAACAGGTCACCAGACCCGTAATCCCCAAGGAGCTTTGCCCAAGATGATGGAAGAGCAATGGTTGGATCCTGAGTTGACTTTCAGGGCTGTGTCTCCCTGGCAGATGTCTCTAACAGCGGTGTTAGCTGCCCAGATGGGATCTGCAGCTCCCTTATCAACAGCCTTTCCCATTTTATCTTCCAGTCCAATCATGTACCCATATCTTACCAACTCCAGCTCCGGCAATGGGTCACACCTTATGTCACCTTATGTGCTTGAGAGGGGAGGGGAGAAGGGAAACCAGAGAGGAAGAAGAGAGAGAAGGGGAGAGGAGAGGAGAGGAGAGGAGAGGAGAGAGAGAGAGAGAGAGAGAGAGAGAGAGAGAGAGAGAGAGAGAGAGAAACACAGAGAGAAACACAGAGAGAAACACACAGAGAGAAACAGAGAGAGAGAGAGACAGAGAGAGACAGAGACACAGAGACACAGAAAGCAGCAGAGAGACACAGAGAAATAGAAACAGAGAGAGGGGAACAGAGGGAGACAAAGAGAGCGAGCGAGCAAGGGAGATTTCTTTTAAAATATTTTTGATATGTTCCCTGCCTCACCAAACAGGGAGGAGGGATAAAAAATTTTTTATTGCCCTGAAGGGTGTAAACCAGCCCAACGGGTACCACCCTGTGTGAAAATCTCAGAGATGCCAGTAAGCCACTTGAGACAGTAAGGCTCCTGCTTTTCTGCTCTTGTTCCTTATCAGTCCTTGGCTTGCAGAGGAGGAATGCTCAGGAAGAAGAAAGAACTTCAAGGTTTTCAGAGGAGGGAAGATTTGTGACCTGCAGCCCCTGACCTAAATTGACAGAGTCCTTGCTTAGGCTGTTTCTCCGCTTTTCCGTAATAGCTGCACACGTCACAGCCAGACCCTTGTATCAGAACAGTGAAGCTTAATCCCCTAAATCTGAGCATCTTGCTGGGTCAGAACAGTTCTACCTGTGTGGTCTGCGATCCAACAGCAAGCCACTGTCCTTGGAATTAACGTGCACGGTCACCAGTCCTGGGTCTATTTTCATCACAGCAGCTGATTAATATAGAACTGCTAAAATGGGTCAGGGAATTCATGAAAATGATTTGTTTAAACATTTCTCATTTATTGGCACTTACCAAGACTATGGCTGCCTTCCAGAGGCAATCAGAAACTCTGAGGAAGTGCCAGCATTGGAGTGTAGCCACTGGGATAGTGAGAATTCTTATCCCAGCACCTTCCCCGCTTCCCCCCCCCCCCACTCTGTGACATTTGGAAAGTTACCCAACATTTCTGTGCTTCAACTCTCTCATTGAATATGTGTATAATAATTGTGCCTACCTCATAAAATCGGGAGGCCCTAAGGCAATAATGCACCTTATTCTTTTCGTGTCTATTCTGACCACAGTGAAGATAATGGACGTGTATCTTTAACATTTAACAATGATTTTGCTTATCCAAGGTCAAGTATTCTAGTTTAACGAGGCTGTCCAAACACCGTAAAGGCTCCTGAGTTTCAAGACTGTAGCTCTATTGCTCTCTCCTTTTTATGCTACTTCCTTTGAAGAGGCACGTATGTTCCAGTCCAGTGGCTGAAACGTGGCGGTGAATACCATACTGACTTTGCTCTCACGTGCCCCTGGTCTGCGATCCATCAAATCAGGGGAGCACAGAAGTGAGCTGGTGAGACGTGGGGGAGGAACAAGGAGAACGAAAAAAGTCACATTATCCACTTCCCAAATGTCTTCCAAAACCAGTGACCACTTCCCAGAGCCTCTCCCCGCTGTTCTGTGGCTATGGAAGAGTTCTCTGCTACTGAGCTGCTTCAAGTCAATGCCCAGGTAGACTTGCCAAGTGTGGTCACAGCAGGACACCTTTGAAACTATAGGCTTTGGATTAAAGCTTTGAAGACGGTTGCCAGACTGAGCCAGTCATGATTGAAGGACATCGCCCTCTATGGACTAGTTGGCCATAATAAAGTGAATCCCCTCAACACCCAAGCCCTTGGTGACACGGCTCAGGCTGAGAGCGCTTCAGGCTTGCCGTTCAGTGTCTAAGTTCGAAGGTCCCAGTTCCAGTAGAGCTCAGCTCTCATCTAGAACTTGAAACTGTGTGTAGCTGGCCTTTCTCACATTCTGCTTCTGAAGTTAGTAGCTTATCGTCTTGGGCACTAACTTTAAAACTCTCTGGGGAATTTGTCTGTGAAATATGGGCAATAAAACCTTTCACCTAGGTCATTGTGAGGCCTCCGTAAGATTTATATTATAACAATCTCTATTACGGACGTTCCACACACATGAATGGCCTTGCTTTGTCCTTTTCCTATTCCGTTTCTTGGTTTCTTAGGGTCACATGGGGGTCTTGCTTTCTCTGTGCTAAGCCATTTTATAAAAAGCAAGTCAGCCTCTGGCATAGGCGTAAGCTACCCTCATGTGTTTAAATGACTTGCGAGTCAAAGGGCCACGGTTGGCGTTTATATGTTGTCTAATGCTGGTCACCTGCAGCGGATATCTAGGCAACTGGAGAACATGGGAAATCACACGTGTTTCCCAATGAGGCACTGCATATTGGGTGCTTTTTAGCATGTGGAGGGCTCTGTGATGATGTGGTGGTACCTGGGCCTTTCCCTTCCCATTTTACAGACCAGAGAAATGAAACACAAAGATGAAAGGTGATCTCCCAAGGGTATAAATTCTTGCCTAAAAACATTACCATTAATATTTAAAATATTAAAATTACATTATAATAATTGTTTATATGTAGAGAAGCAGGATGAAGGAAACAAAAATTAACTCTACAGTGATAGGTTCTCACACACCTCTTCAGGGTTTCCTCTATGTTCCTGTCCTTGTTATTACCATTTCCACCACTGAGGCCAAAGCATTGTCTCTACATGATGCCAAGGCTGATGTAGGCATTGTCCATGCATTACTAGCCAGCCTGAGAGCAACCTTAGATTGCAGGAACTATTACCCTTAATCTACCAATGAAGAAACTGATGCACGGAGGGGTAGTGCAACTCTGAAGTGGCTAAAATTTAACCTAAAGACTCAGTTCTAGAAAAAAAAAAATCAACATATCTAATACAGAGAAGTATTAAAAAATAAAGCTGACCAGGGTTAAAATACTGGGCATGATTTCTTTCTTGTTCATGTAAATAGGGCTTATATCTGTTGGTGACTGCCAAGACATAATTACTACTGTTGCTCATTTAGGGATATCTTGCTGGACTGGTCATTGTTGGAGATCATAGGTGTCACAGTTGGGTAAGACTTTTAATGACCTCACTCAATATGATATTTCCTGGCTCCACAAAAAGAATACAGCTACCTCAAAATAAATAAAATTAATTGCTGTTTTCCTTTGGCAGCGTGCGTAGCATCTTCTGCTGCTTGAAAGCTAGTCCTCAGGAGGAGGCCTGCAGGCCATTTCCAGCTCACGTCCTCGCCATTCTGGGTGAAGTGTGTGGTGTCAGCATCCAGGGCTTACCTTCAGCTTTGGGTGGTAATTAGAAGAACAGCTATAGCCGAGATGGTGAGGGAAGTATTTTGGACTACTCTGATGAACAACTTGAAAGGAGGTTTCTCAGACCTGGCCCTGCAGTTTTTGTTTGATAATCTGTCTATGGCTTTTGTGGGGAGTACTATTACCTAAAGTGGTATAACTTTATTTAAGTTATATATCTATATATTCACACATATACCTACTTGTGTTATATGTGATTTTAGGTAACTCTACCATAATATGGCTCCCTAGGACTTTTTCAAGCATCCTTAGTGCTTTTTATCCATCCCCACTTTCTCTCTGTATTATCCTCCCTCTTCCTTCACCCCCTTAAGCCCCATTTCCTGTTTTTACCACTTCTCCTTTATATCACTTTAATCCAGTGATTCCCTTCTCTAGAGCTACACTCCTGATCTACAGTCTCTGACTTTTCTGGTTTCTGTGATTTCTCCAGGTTATATATTCTCCTTTGAAGATCTAGATGAGGAACCATACCTGAGAGCAAACATTCAGTGTTGGTCTTTCTGCATCTGGGTTATCTCATTCAATATGATATTTTATGGTTCCACAAAAGAGAATACAGGTACTTAAAAATTAAATATAAAAGAAACTTACACTCTTATAAGGAAAAAAAAAACTTAACTGAGCACAGCTTCCTTTTTATATTGTAGTACAACTACACTCGTTCTTAATTTTTACATTAGACCTTTGAGATTAATAGTGCACATTACTGTTGCACATTAAATGTATTGGTTGTTCAGGAGAAAATAGTGCTGAAATCATTCAATTTTGTATTCTGCTACCTTGTTGAAATGGTTTATCAGTTCTTAGGGGTTTTTTACTGGAGTCTTTAATGTCACATGTATAAAACAGTGACATCTTCAAATAATGATAGTTTGACTTTGTCTTTTACTATTTATATCACTTTTATATTCTTCTCTTGTCTTACTGCACTAGCTAAGCCCCTCCCTACCTCCATCCCTACCCAGTCCATGACTTTTTGTCATGAAGGGATATTGAATTTTGTCAAAGGCTTTTGTATGTATCTATTGAGATCATCACGTGATTCTATCTTTGAGTCTATCTATGTATGTGATAGATAACACTAATGGATTTATCTATATTTAACTGTGGAATAAAGCCAACTTGGTCATTTTGAATTTTTTGTCTAATGTAATGTTGAATTCAGTGTGCCAGCATTTTATTGGCATTTTTTTTTTTTGCATCTCCATTTATCAGCAAGATTGGCCTGTACTCTGTGTGTGTGTGTTTATCTGAATTTGACAACCATAGCAATGTAGACATAGGTGTGGGAAACTCTCCATGGGTTTTTTGACAGACAGCAGGACTGAGGTGAGTAGTACATGTTTCCACCAAAGCACATAAGAGGTGTCATCAGCCAAGCGGATGATAGAAAGAATAACAAGTAACAGTTAAACAGCAGGACTGGGAGAGAGAGTTTTCTCTGAAGGATGAGGAACAGATGAAGGGAGGCTTCCAGGGCAGAGAAGTAGGTTGGCAGGTGCTGCTCCTGTGATAGCCCCGGGCCCAGACGTGATGACACTGAGAAAATAAACTTACAAAGACAGAAAATCGTAGGCAGTACAGCTCTGAGGAAAAAGGGTCAGAGAGGGGGAGACTATTCTTAGTATTTAAAAGCCTGCTGTGTGGCAGGGGGAAGAGATTTATCTGTGTCACTGTGCAGGACAATGAGGACAGATGGCTTCAATGAGAGAAAGGTGTAAACCAAATGGAGACCCTTGCCCGGGGTCAACTCATAGACAGCACATTGACTGTTCTACAGTAATCCGTTTCTTGGTCACTATTGATAAAAGTGTTAAGACACTTTAAGACAGTTATTTACTTGAAATGATGTAAAGAACAAAAGCTGTAGAACAATGTTAATTTCCTTTCTAAGACCCATGAATGCATCGTTTGCATATGCAAACATACAAGCTGGTAATCACTTGCCTTGCCATGACTTCCCCCAGTCTTTAAAGGTATACATTGCTTACATAATTTAGAAAAATTTAAACAGCTTTTTTTTTTTTTTTTTTTAAATCTGTGAAAGCTTAGTTTTATATCTTCTGAGGTCATTACTAAGGACTGAGATTTGAATCAACATGTGTGACTTAAAACTTCGACTTTGTTCTGGAAAATTTTAACTCACGGTCAGGGGATTGTGGTGGGATAGTGGGGGTATAGAAGGAGGTTTAGGCTAAGGGCTTTCAATATGCAAACAATCTATTGTGAAGCCCCACTGGGAAGTGAAGGGGGCAAAGGTGGGTTGGTTGAAATTGGATTGTCACAAAAACAGGTCTGTCAGAAAATGGGCAGCCACGAAGCGTGTAGTCATTGTGAAAACCCCAGATGGAAAACCAAGATAGATTAGTCTTCTCTTTTTCTCGCTGATTTTAAGGCTCTTTAAAATAAACAAAAATGTCCGCAAAATATTATGTTCCTTTCTGTATTGGAAAGTATTTTTATATTTCAGTCCTTTCTCATCATTTAATTATATATTGAACTGAATACCCTTTTTCAAGTCTCAAGTTTGCTGGAAGTTACATCTGTCAATGTGAGACCCACGGCTGCTTGTGGGGTAGAGTAGTCTTTCACTATGTCACAGCCCAAGGTAGTTTCAGCTAAGCTGGAAGTTGATAGCAGTATTTACATAGTCAGTGTGGTCTGCCTCCAGGAGAGAGCTAGGTGTTTTATGACCACCAGCTTTATGAGTTGTAGCTGTAAAATCATCAATCTTTGAAAGCAAACATGCCACAATGTCTGCATCCAAACGGGAATTGTCCTTCGGAGTCATGACCTTCAGAAAATTTCAGACACACTGGCATAAAACATACTTAATTCTTTCTTGGAAACAAAACCATCAAATCCAGTCTTTCACACCGACACACCAACTCTTTCTATTTGCCTGCCTCTTTCTCTGTCTCTTCCATATATACACAAAGACAGAAATTATTAGCCACAATTTTATATTGCCTGATAACTTATTTCATTTTGGTTGTCGGTTTTGCATGCGCACGTATGTACTTATATATGTTTACATGCTTGTTGGTTTGTATATGTGCAGGCAGTGGTTGACTTGGAGTATGTTCCTCAGTTGCTCTTTAGTTTAGGTACTGAAGCCATGTCTTGATGAGTCTGGATTGTAGATTTGGTGAGATCACTAGCTAATCTGCCCCTAGAGATCCCTTGTCTCTACCTCCCAATCACTGGGATTGCTCAGTTGGTTTTTTTTTTTTAATTGAATATATTCTTCATTTACATTTCAGGTGGTATACCCCTGTCTGGTTTCCCCCCTCCTCGAAAACTCCAAACTCATCTCACCCCCTGCCTCCCAGAACATGCTCCTCTACCCAACCCACTCCCATGACCCCTACTCGATTTTCCCACACTGGGGCCTCTATTGTGCCTTCACAGGGCCAAGGACCTCTCCTCCCACTGATGCTCTGCCACCCTTTTGCCTGGGACCATGTGTACCCCTTGGTAGATGGCTTAGTTCCTGGGAGCCCTGGGGTGTCTGGTTGGCAGACATCTTTGTTCTTCCCATGGGGATGCAAATCTCTTCCTCCCAGCTCCTCCAGGTCCAGTTGGTTTTTATGACCCAAGCTTCAGTCTTCATTCTTCTGTGGCAAACATTTCATCTACTGAGCCATATCCCTAGCTCAGTCTTATTTTTAATATTATCTGGCTATGATTATCTTGACTGCTTGAAAAGTCAAATCCATTCTTTGTTTGCTGTTGTTTTGTTTTGTTTTGTTTTGTTTTGTTTTGTTTTTGGAAACAGGGTTTCTCTGTATAACCCTGTTGTCCTGGAACTCATGCTGCAGATGAGGTTGACCCATTATCCAGCTAAACCCATTCTTAAAACTGAAGAAGTTACAGTGAACATATTACAACCAAAGAAGCATACAGAAAGGCAGCTGATTTGCATTCTACATTCAAAGAAGAGTTATAAAAATACATGGGACTTTGGCAGTCTCCTTAGCATGTTATCAAGCAGTATGAAAATTGTGGCCAGTAAGTTCTGTCTTTGTGTATATATGAAAGAGACAGAGACACATAGAATGTTATACCGAAGGGTGTCTTTAAATGTTTAAAAATTATGTTTATAAGGTGAAAATTAACCAAATCTACTTCATATCCCATCTTGTGTTTGTGTTGCTTCTTATGTTAACTCTTTGTTCTGAATTAATAACTGCCACCTAGTTTGCTTTATTGCTGCGATAAAACGCGATGACCAAAACCAACCCTGGGGAAGAAAGTTTATTTGACTTATCTTAGGCCATGCTACACTGATAGTAGCCAAAGCAGGACTGTACTGTAGCAGAGGCATGGAGGAATGCTGCCTGTTTTCTTGCTTGTTCACAGCATGCTGAGCCTGCTTTCTAATACAACGCAGGACCACCTGTCCAGGGAATACCACCCACAGTTGTAAATATTTCATTCCAGTCCAGGCTTTCTACCTTGCCTTTGATCATTTGATTCCATGTGGTCTCTGGGAGCAACCAGTATTTAGCATAGGAAGAAAATCAAACCTCAACAACCCACAGTGATCTGGGACCTCCCACGAGGATCATTAAAATACTATCCACAGACTTGCTTATTGAGGCGATCTCAATGGAGATTCCCTCTTCTCATATACATCTAGGTTTGTGTCAAGTTGACAAAAACCAATCAGCACAATGGGCTCCTTGTCATGTTGAAACATGAAATCTCAACTTGACCCGCTAAATGTCATGTTATTATTATCAAAATATAAAAACATAAATAACTTTACAAGTTCCATAGTCTTTGAAAAAATTCTATCACTCAAAAGTTCTATGTCATTTTTTTTAAAGGTCCAACATCTTTTAAATGTTCAGAGTCTTTCCAAAACTCAAGGTCTCTTAACGGTGAACTCCTATATAATCCAAAATAAGTTACACCATGTTTCAAGAGGCAAGAACCAGGGGCATAATCACAATCTAAACAAAGCAAAGCCAAACTCCAACTGAGAAAATTAAATCCTGTAGCTCAATATACTGCATCTGGGATTTATTCAAGATCTGGGTTCCAAAGGGCTTGTGCAGCTCCACCTCCCAGGCTCTGCACGCATGGCCTGTCTCATAGACTTAGGTTGGCTCCACACCGTAGCTGCTCCTCTACTAGGCGCTCATCCCTCTGACTTTTCCAATATTTTGGAGTCTCCATAGTTCAGACCTTCACCAGTGGCCTCTCCTTGTGCCAAGTTGCTGCTGCTCTCCAGAATCACTACACGCCTTCGAGACCAGTTTCATCTGGTAGACTCTAGCATGTTAACAGTTTTGACCACCAGCCTGAGATGTAGCCTTGCCTCTAGCTCTGGGTGCGCATCCTAAGGAAGATTTAACCTCAACAATGCTGGCCTTATCTTAATCATGGCTGATTTTACAGCCACCAGCCTGGCCAACTAGCATCCATCGTTCCAGTAAAGTAAAAGTTTCACTTTGGTAGATCTGTTCTCTTGTTGCAGCTGATCCTATAACTCCACCTGACCAGAAACCACATATTTGTAATTCAAAATATCATATAAACTGCCCTGAGAGTCTTTGCTTTGCTCTGAAACTTCACAAACCAGGGTTCCATCATCTGTATTATTTTTTTTTCAGCTCTCTCTTCTACGTTTCCTCAATAGTTCACCAAGCTTTGAACAGTCAAAAGCTTCTCCAGCCTGAAACTCCAAAATCCTTCCAGAATCCTCTCCAAAGCAACATGGTCAGGTCTGTCACGGCAATGCCTCATAAACCTGGTACCAATTTCAGTTGCGACTGTTAGATTTTGTCAACTTCACACAAACTTAGACAAATCTGAGGAATCGACTCCATCAGATTGGTCTGCAAGCAAGCCTGTGAGGCAACTTTCATGATTTATTTTGGAGGGCCTGGCTCACTGCGAAGAAATCCTGGCTTGTATAAGCAAGTAGGCTGAGCAAATCATGGGGAGCACGCCAGTGAATAGAACTCCTTCAAGGCCCTTGTTTCAGTTTCTGCCTTCAGATTCCTACCTGGAGTTTCTGCCCCGACTTCACTTCATGAAGGTACTACAACTTTTAGCTAAAATAAATAAATCCTTTCTTCCCCACATTGCTTTTAGTCATGGTGTTTATCACAGTCATAGAAAGTATACTAATACATTTACCAAATGGAATATGAGTCCTTTGTTTTATAGACAAGTGCACAAATCTACATGAACAAGACAGGCCTTTGCTACATACTTGTAGTCCCACCATTCAGGTGGTAGTAGCAGAAGTAGGAGAATTTACAATGAGTTCAGCCTGAGGAATTAAGTATATAAAATTTGAAAAAAAATAAAATAGGACTTATATGTATATTTACGGAGATCTTTAAGACAGTGTTATATGAAAGAGCTAGCTTTTAAAACTTTACATTTTTTCAAACTTAGTAATTTTATTATTTATTTATTATTTATTTATTATTTATTTTATTAGTTTCAAGAGTTAGTTTTAGACATTTAAAAATCCATACAGTTGACAAATACTTTATGTACTCAATGTATACAATGGTTTAATATAAGTACTCACTATACACGAATTGCCCTATCAGTTAAATACATTCATCACCACCTTGAATCAACAAGTGTGTGTGTGTGATTAAAATCTACTTTTATCAAGAAACAATAAAGTAAATGCAATTTACATTTCTTTTTTATACCATACTCCTCCACAAATTCGGGAACCCCCCTCCATGTTTCAGTATATATGTGCATTCACATTCAAAGTCTGAAAGACATAGAAGGAGGAGTTGTTAGTGGTTGTGATGTAACAAGTCCTTTTATTTGTATACTCTTTTGTAGAATAATTTTAAAAATTGTGGATCCATCAACTATTTCCAAAAACATAAAACCATGAAAAGATAAATTATATAGTATGGGAATGTACTAGCTAAGGTTTGGTTGAGAACAAGCTTTGACCTTATTTATTGATTTTCCTCAGTTGCCTATAACCTTTGTGTAGAGTTGAGGCATCTGCCCTCCCTACCAGCCCTGCCCCAATCCAGTTTGGCATGTCCATTGATGTTATCCTTCTTCAATTCATGTTTGAATGGTCTTGATGGCGAGACTTTATGGGTGTAGCTTCTGATATTACTTGGAGACACAAACTCCCTGATCTTACATTCTGTCTGTCACCTCTTTTTCAATGTTTCCTGAGCCTTAGCCTGGGAGTCTTTCGTAGATTCATCTATCAGGACTGGCTTCACAACTTTTCCTCTTGATTAGCCGTAGGTTTCTGTAATCATCATCTGTTGCAAAGAGGTATTTTCTTGATGAGCCTGAAGACTCTATTTATCTGTGGGTATAAGGACAAATGTTTATAGACTGCTGTTAAGGATTATGCTGGTTTAGTTAGTAGTTGTGGCTTCTTCTCCAATACCCTGATTTCACTAGCATTGGGTTGTTAGTTAGGTTTCTAGTGCCAGTCATGGTTTTTCTCTTGTTGCATGGATCTTAATACCAATTAGAGAGCTTTGATTACTGACAACATATGTGAGCCACCAGTGAACCCTCAGTGATATCATGCTGTGCTAGTCAGTATTGTGGTTCACGGGCATCAATGCCATGTAAGACTCTTGATTTCTTTCCTTCTTTGGAAGCTTGCATGGATTCTTCTGGTACCATTAAAGCTAGTCGTCAGGGAGGGGGCATTCAAGCCAGGTCTAGCTCACGGTTCTCTGGCCCGTTTCTGATGTGCATGATGTCCTCAGGAATAGGAACTTACATCTATCTCTGGAGGGCAACCAAGAGCAATAGCAATACGCTGTACGCTTTGGAAGTCTCTTCTATGATCCTGGCTTGGACCTTTTTTTTTTTCTTCCTATTTTTCTTTTTTCAAAAGAGAAGAGCTGAATACTGATTCTCAGCCTCTGGGTGTGCACGAATGGTGATACAGGGAGTAAGTGTGGGGATTATTAAAAACACCCAAATCAGAGGGCATGAGACACCTGCAAGCTGTCTATTTATACTGGAAGCATTTAACTGAATAGAAGAAAGGCTATGACTCAGTCCAAGGTGACACAGAAGAACATTATTAGCATGACCAATAGGAAGCATGAAAATAGGAGATCCTCTGTATATTCTAGTGTCGAGTTCCTGGGCAGGCTGTCTCATTAGAAGGAGGTAGAGAGAGGCAGACATGTGTCTTCTGGACTTGGTCTTGAGACACAATAGAGGAAGGAAGGAGACTGAAAGATTTCTGGAAGTTCTTAGAGCATCAGTTAGGGGAAGCTGGCTAGGGTGGGGGAAGAGGGACCACTTGAGTTTATCTGTATCATCAAGATGCCTTTTCTTTATTCATCATAATACTTTTCAGTGTTATTTTATGTTACATGTTAAACATTTCTTCCTGCTTAGTCAGACTTTCTTTTGCAGTTACAAGACTAAACAGTAAGATTTCATTTGTAAATATAATTCATAGAGACGATGTAAGGTTTCCTGATAGTGCTTTCTTTTCTTAGCTTTGAATTCTCCAGATGTGTGATCTACTGGAGTATGCTTGCATTGACCTTCAAGGGTCATTTGCAAATTGTCATAGACAGTTGGTTAAGGTATCCAGAGAGATGGTCCCTGCCTTCCATGCTTTTTTTTTTTTTAAATGGTTCCATATGAAGAACTGATCATATTGGTGACTCTACAGAGCTGTTGTGATCATGGTCCATGAAAGCACAAATTGTTAGGAAGCGAAGGACTTCCCTGTGTAGTGTCTGGCTCCTAAACGTGAGTGTTCCACTTTTATGTGCATCATAGTTGGAGTTGAGCTTCCAAGACAGATGACTTTTCTCTTTCTGTCTCCTGTAAGTCACAGCGCTGAGTACTGTGTGTTTACTGGCGCAAGATTCCGCCAATGGGTGTGGCTTGAAGTTGAGAGTTTATGAACTGTGTAGCTTCTGCTATTGTCTGAAGCATTTCCTCTCTTGTCTCAGAGTTTCATACTTTCTCAGGCAAGGCAGGTTTTATATCCAGATAAATGTCTGGGTTTTCTTACTGCTAGGGTGAGAAGACTAGGGGAAGTGGGCTGATGGGTGGTAGCTGTGGTATTCTCTTTCTGGCAGGGATTCTACTGTGGGAGGAAGGTCTGTCTTCTATAAAATGTTAAAATAAAATTAAAAGAAAAGAAAAACCAGAACGACTGTAACTATTCTCAATAGGAAAATGATTCTTGGTGCTATAAAGTAAGGAAAACAGCAATAACATTTGGGAAAGAAGCTGTAATCATTTTTTAAAAAAAGGAAGATAAGGAATTGGTCACGGAAGAATCTATGAGAACAGTGAAGTTCAGGCAGATCATTTTGTTTTGAGTTGTCATGGAAACAGAAAGAACGATAGTCTCCTCCCACTAAATCAATAAAACCCGTTTTTGTTTTGCTCTGGGAGACACCAAGTATACTGAACTCTGGTATACAGAAAACCAATTTTCATAGCATTTAAAGCCTCATCTTGTGGTAAGCAACTTAAAAAGCACCATAGCCAGAATGAAAGCCCACAGTGTATGCACAGGAGGCAGTGCTTTGAATAAGATTAGGGCCTCTTCTGGCCACCTGCTGTTCTGTGTCCTAATTCTCTGTAAATGTTTGATGCCGGGCCAATTTGTTTGATTTTTCTTAATAGAGCTGTGTGTCATTTTTGAGATAAAAGTGTAGACAATAAGGCAAATACATGTTTACATTTAATCTACGTATAACATATAGCATGGAGAGAATTGGATACCAAAAGTATGCTATACTCAGTCTAATCCAACCCATAGGTTAGGGCAAGAACCATTTGAGCATTTCTTGATCTGGATTGTTCTGCTTTTGTACGTTTCTTCCTGTTTTTTGGCTGTGAGTGACCTGCCAATCTGTACACATCAGAGTGCCAGGTGCCGTCCTGTGCAAGTTTTTCCAGGTACTTTCTTGAGTCAAAGCCAATTTTCACTCAAATGACATGCTGTCCCCTGTAACAGTTCACAGTCTATGTAGACTCCTCAATATGTTTTATGCCATGTGGGTAAGGTTCTTTTTATAGCTGTCAATTTTTCAGATCATGTGATTCCCCCACAATTCAAGGATGCTTTGCCCACTGCTTTAGCTGGTGTCTCTGTGTAAGTGGCCAGGGCTGCAGTGGGAAGGGCTTTAGAGACACACTTGAGAGTGTCGATTAACAGAGCAGTTTCCTTTTAGGAGTCACTTAACCTTGAAGTCCCAATCCACCAGTACTGAGGTATCCTGAATACTGTCCTCTTGCAGTTTAGTGGAATAGGCTGGTATTTTAAATGTCATTATAAGTGTGTGACCAAGCACACGCACACAAACACAATTTATGACTTGCAAACACAAAAAACAACAATTTGAATTTTAACTGGACGATAAACATGAAGAAAATTGATTCATAAGCACTTAATAAATGCCAGAAGCATTTTAACCATTTAATTTTTTAAAAAAACAAATCTTTCAGGGAAAGGTAGTCCATGAATAGGTAAGTGAGGCTCAGAAATGTGAGATGCCTTGCTAAAGCCACGGCAAAGGGAGGTTGTGTCTCCTATAAATGTCAGAGAAACTACACCCATGGAGCATCATTGACATAGCTGCCGAGAGAGAGAGAGAGAGAGAGAGAGAGAGAGAGAGAGAGAGAGAGAGAGAGAGAGGGAGAGGGAGAGGGAGAGAGAGAGAGGCAGAGAAAGAGAGAGAGAGCAAGAGTGAGTGAGAGAGAGTAAGAGAGAATAAGCAAAGGGAGGAAGGGGAAAGGAAAGGAAAGGAAAAAGAAAAGGAAATGGGAATGATAAAATTATAATTAAAAATATAAATATACACAATTTCTTCACAAAGGACAATAATTTTATTAGTTGTCTTTTTCAGGAGTGAAATGAGAATTTATATTTTTAACAAGGAGTTCATTGTCCTTTCTGGTACACTACTCTACCCAATGCCTAATCTGTCTAAAGTATGTGGTTCTTGTCTATTAATAGCCTTTCTGCTAATAATGTATAGTGGCTTTCAATATGCCAAGCTTACTGGTATTTTGAATAATCAAACATTTCCAGATAGACCTGTCTTTGAAGGCTTGCAAACATCTTTTATTACCAACAGAAACTATGACAGAAAGGGAGAGACTATGATGAAAAGGGAGAGCATATACCTGCACTGAGAACAGATTGTTCCTCAGACACGTCCATAGGCACTTAACACATAAAAGCTTTGAGAAGTTTATGTAAGCTTCACCTTACAAGGGGTCCAAGGTCAGAGAAATTATTTCCACCACTATTGTTGAGCCAGTAGGATCTGCAACTTCTCTGTATAGCCCATACATTTTTGTGTCCTACCCTTTAGTTTGAAGAACTAAGTCTAGAGTTTCATGCCCTAAACTCTTCTCTGAATTACTTTATAAGGCTAAGGTGTAAAGAGTGCTTCCTGTTCTTCCAGTGGACCAGAGTTTGATTCCAAGCACCCGTGCCAGGGAACTTACAACCACATGTAACTGCAGCTCCGAGAGCTCCAGCACCTCTCTTCTGGCTTCCTTGGTATCCAAGCCACAGCATAAGTTCACGCCCACCCACCCATGCACCCACCCACACACCCACTCACACACATAAAGACTGCATGTCTTATTCCTGCCCGCCACATGTTTTATTCCTGTCCTGAGCTGCCTAAGGTTGAGGAAGGGAGTCTGGGGCTCTAGTTTCTCTAGTATACTGCCTGTAATAAACTGAAACCAAAGGCTAAATTTTAACACATTGTTACGATAAAAAATCAAGCATTTTTCTAGGTACAGAAATTGGTATAAAAAAAGAGGGTTACCCTAAACTTGGCCTAATCTTATGCTGTGTAAGATAGTGACATAAATTATGATCTGTTTATAACTTATATACCAACTGAGTAGTACTGGATTTTCTTTTCTTAAATTTCCTAAGCTTGGTTCTTGCTCTAGTACAAAGTAGATGTTTTATCTTCTAATGCAAAGTCTTAACAGGTTATCAGTAATCACATTTTAAAAAGTACAATAGTTGAGATCATGGCAAATTAGCTATTGGAACAAGATAAGGCAGAGATATTAGAAGTTCACCTTGGAAATAAAGCAGTCAGATGAATGTGAAACTGTGAAGGTCAAGAGGATAAGATGAAAAGGCCACTGGGAGCCACGTGGTTCCTATGAGTGGGCATGACTGGCTCTAGCTAAGACTGGCAAGGGCAAAGCCATCCCAGTGAGAACTGTCCTTTGACCTGTAGTGTCTGCCTAGGTTAGCATAGTTCATGTTCTGAAGGACATGGACATCAAAGAAAAGGGTTGTAAACAATATGAGCTACCCAGTACTCCCAGAGCTCCCAGGGACAAAACCATCAACCAAAGAGTACACATGGAGTTACCCACGGCTCCAGCTGCACAGGCAGCAGAGGATGGCCTTGTTGGACACCAAAGGGGGGAGAGGTCCTTGGTCCTGGAAAGGTAGTGTAGAGGAATACCAGGACAGGGAAGCGGGAGAGGGTTGATTGAGGAACAGGAAGAGGGAAGATGGCTTATGGGATTTTCAGGGAGAGGGGTAATCAGGAAAGGGGACAACATTTGAAATGTAAATAAAGAATATATCTAATAAAAAAAAGAGAAAAGGGCTGTACTATAACTTTTCAATTGTCTTTACAAGTGTTTGGTAAACAGACATCTACATTACAATTTGCAATGTATTGTACTTCAATGTGTGTTGGATGTGGGTCTACTTTGGATATTCCTTTAAGGGGGTTGTTTGTTTTGAACAGGCCCTAAAAGAGCAATGCGGCTCCCTTCCTTAACAGGCTTAAGATGAAATGTGAATTTTGATACAAACACGAGTGGGCTGGGGTTATGGCTCAGAGGTAGCCCCAGAGTGCTTGATTAGTGTACACAAGGCCCTTCGTTCAATCTCCAGCACTATTAGAAACTGTATAGACATATTTTTAAAATATCCAAAGGCTTGCAAACAAGCAGATGTGAGTGTAAAAATTAGAATTTTTCTAAGGTAGTTTTGTTAGTAGACCAGGGAAGCTTGGTCAAATGTGTCTTCTGATATGGTCATTTGAGACTTAGACAGCACAATGCTTCTGGCCCATTTTGAGGTCAAATATGTCTCCTGATAGAATCATTTGAGACTTAGACAGCACAGTGCTTCTGGCCTGTCTTATTTATGAACACGGAGAACTTCGACTGTGAACATGCAACCTTCATTCTGGTTTTCACATGAGCACCAGTCTATTTCCCATCGTTAGTTCGCTGACCCCTCTCGCCTCGGAGCTGAGCATATGTCCCTGGTTCATATTCCTGGAAAGAAGTCACGGGAGGGGAAGACGAGTTTTTCTTTAAGAGAACTGTCTTAGAACTCTGTGTAGGGGTTTCTGCATTTATGTATTTCATGCAAGAAGAAAAGACAAGATTTTAAACTGGCCCTTGAATTCACTTTTGCTCTAAACAAATCATTCCTTTATGTAGTTTGTATAGCCCTCGAATGTGCTCTATTGGTAAGCAGGAGGCAGGGCTGACACAGAGGCCTCCTCGTGTGGAATCGCCTGGAACCATTTCTGTTCCAGTGCTTCTGTTCTTTGGCAAGTGCATGTGAGTTTCTGGATGACTTATACTGATTTTAGACCAAGCATGAGAGTCATAATAGCTACTGGGTGACATAAAATGATAGAAACACCTTTGCACTGAGCAGATCTTCTGTGATGGTGAAATGATAAATATAAATGCAAACGAAAACAAACATTTATTCCGTATTTATTCTCTACCATCATTGTACTGAGTTTTTTGTTGTTGTTTTTTGTTTTTTTGTTTTGTTTTTGTTTTTGTTTTTGTTTTTGCTGGATATCCCCATTCTATCCTATCTTTTAGGAAAGTTCTAAAGTCTCAATCTACTGATGGGGCAGTCATAGTCGTCTAGTGGGGTTGGCTAACCCGCTTCAGGGTAGTAAGAAATGATCTGGAATTGGAACACAGCTTTAGTGTCTGCAGAAGCAAGGCTCTTAAACAAAGAGAAATGCTGCTGCTCTTCACAGCTCCAAGGCCAACCTGGAACGCTGACCGTGACAGCAAAGCTGTAGTGCTGAGGTGGGACTCCTGTGGACAAGGCTGGGATTAGCGCAGACTCATTAGCAAGATCACGGAGAAGATGGAGGGAGTAGGGGACATGGCTCATAGAAGGGAGAGGAAGAGCATGGTCAGTGAGTCGGGTAGGTAGAGGTAGAGGTAGAGGTAGAGGTTCACGTATCTCCGTAAGATGTTGTAGGACGAGGAACGCCTACTCCAGGCCTTAAGACAAATGCATTGCTGTGGCCTTTGGTAGCCACAGGCTTGCTGTCGTGACCGATGGGATCTGTATAATTCAGACTTTGACAGCCTCATCTTCCAGATACGTTAAAGCTGGGTGCCCTTCCTCAGTGCAGTGCTCCCCTCCCTCACTTCATGACTCTCTCAGATCGCCCGAGGCTGGCTGAGGGCAGCCGTCTATGGTTTGGTTTGGGAGAAGAATGCTAAGTTCCATGTCGTGCTAATCGTTAGCCATCTTTTCCTGAAATCTTACAGGAAAGAATCAGGTGTATTGACTTAACCTTGGAAGGGTTCAGGACCCATCTGTATTTAATCCTGTGATATCTTATAACTTATCACATCTGTGGCACTTTTGATAAATGTTTTACCTGTTATGACTTTATCTTTTTTTTAAACTGATCTTTTTCTAAAAGGGATATTATTTCCTGATGTTAGGAAACTTAATACTAAGATAAAATGGGATATTTTAAAAACCTAAATAGAGCGTATATATGCATATAATATATATATATGCACTTAGAGTTGATTCATATTTTGAAGTATATCCTAAAATATAAAAATACCACATTAAAAATCACTTTACCAAACTCTTTTTTAATTAGATATATTCCTTATTTACATTCCAAAATTTCAAATGTCCCCTTTCCTGGAACCCCCTCCCCGAAAATCCCATAACCCATCTTCCCTCCCCCTGCTCCCCAATCAACCCTCCCCCACTTGCCTGTCCTGGTATTCTCCTACACTGTGGCATTGAGCATTCCCGGGACCAAGCGCCTCTCCTCCCTCTGATGTCCAATGAGGCCATCCTCTGCTGCCTATGCATCTGGAGCCATGGGTAACTCCATATGTACTCTTTGGTTGATGGTTTTGTCCCTGGGAACTCAGGGAGTACAGGGTGGCTCATATTGTTGTTCCTTCTATGGTGCTGTAAACCCCTTCAGCTCCTTGGGTCCTTTCTCTAGCTCCCCCATTGGGGGACCCTGTGCTCAGTTCAATGGCTGGCTGAAAGTGTCCCCCTCTGTATTTGTCATGCACGAGCAGAGCCTCCCAGGTGACAGCTATCCGGCTCCGGTCAGCAAGCACTTGAGGGCAGCGATAATAGTGTCTGGGTTTTGTAACTGTATATGGGATGGATCCCTAGGTGGGGTAGTCTCTGGATGATTACCAAACTCTTTAACAATACATGTTTCTTTTGAAAATTTTAGTCTATTCCACTGGGGAAAAGTTTTACATTTGCTATTATCAAGTCTCCTGATTATATGAATTGTTCTCATATTTCACTGAAGTCGTGTAAGACATTTTTACTTCAAAGGAAAAATGTTATGAATTTACAGTGCTTTTAGAGTTCAAGAATCTGCTTTGTTTTATTTATTAAGACAGAGGCGGCGGGTGAAAGGCATGCTCCATTTAAAAGAAGAGCAGGGATCCTGACGTTTCCCTGCTAGATAGCACGGAGTCTTAGAACACCACAGGAATTTCTCGGCATTGTTCACCTCCCGACAATGTGTGGGTTGTAGAAAGGACAAATGACCCTCTGCGGCATGAAGAAGGCCAATCTTAGAGGACTATCCAATCACGGTAGACAAATATTTGTGTTCCTGGGGATTATTTGATTTTTATCAAAGCAAATTGAATTGGAAACATAGTCTGTATTAAGTCATTGGTATTTACTGTCGAATTCTTCTCGTAGACCTTGCTGGGTAGCACATGAGCTCCGAGCCATCAGTTAGACACACCATGTCATGATTCTTATCATGGCTAGACAAAATAAAAGCTTTTTAGAAGTCACTTCACAAGATAGCTGCATAACTTTCTTCACAGGAACTTGTTAAACAAATAATGATTATTTAAGAGATTGGGTCAAACTTTTATACCAGTTTAACAAACACAGTTCCAAGATGTCTCTAGCCTGACCTACATTCTGAGAGACTATGGTATCCAGAGCATGGAACAAACTCTAGGCAACCCTCAGCAGCTTCTCTTACATGCCCTGTGGACGCTGACATGAGGTTAACATGATGAGTTTTCAAGGCATAAGCAGTGTTAATTGTATAAATGATCTCATTTCTGCCTAAAATTGTTAAAACCTTCACACAGCTAAATGATAGTGTCCATGTCCACACTGAGAGTTGGTAAAAGGCACAGATCTCAGTGGTGGATGAGGAAGGTCGTCTCTTCTCTTCATGAGACAAATATCCCGAGTTCTGTAGTTTCCAGTAGATCACACTGGTTAACGTGGCTAACAAACAAAAGTAACGTAGGCTCCAGGTGTTCGTTTGCTCTGAATCTCCTTTCATGCTCACAGCCATGCCAAGTAGGAAAGGGTTAAAACCATAAGGAGGATACAAAGGGGGGAGGCACAGAGAAGACGCAAGCAGAACAGAATCAAGTCTCCCAAGCAGGATTCAGAGATAGCTGTGGTCCATTCTGAAGCTGTTATCTAAGGCACAAAGGTGCACTAGCTGCTGCTGTGGTACTCTACATGTGCTGTGTCAAGTTCAGGGGGATCCAGGGAGAACAGTGGACATTCTACGCCCTTGCATCATAAACTAGCTGAGGAAACCAAAAATCTGAAGCTAAGAATTCAATATCAGAGACTGCAAAATGCAGTGACAGTAATTTAGGACAGATATCTGGCTACCAGAGTCTGTACATCAGTGCAAACATGTGGCCAAGGTAACTAACTGTTTTGTGCTTTCTGATTTGTGTCCTAAAGTGTGAAGGATTTTGGAAGCCAAAGCTTTTTTTTGAAAAAAAAAACTTTATTCACATTTATTAGATATCTATTATGTGCCAGACATTGTATTAAGTGGAAGAAAAGTTTTTAATGAACTAAATCGATACCACACACACAAACACACGCGCGCGCGCATGCGCGCGCGCGCGCGCGCGCGCGCGCACACACACACACACACACACACACACGAACACATGACTTGGTAAATGAGTCAAATTTATTGAAGAAGGTAACCACAAAATACCCAAAAGGGTGTCAGATAGGAAGGGTACAGACAAACTGAGAGCACATGTATTTTTCCAAAGGAGACATATATTGGCACATAGAGAATGGAATAACTCTAAAGAGAGATACATGTGAGAGTCAGGGAGAGGTGATAAAGATGTTTGTGGGTGGGGGCAGGGGATCAAAGAAAACTTCTATAAGGAAGTGATGTTTAAAGATTTAAGATAGTTGTCACTTTAATTTTTCATACCTTATTTTTAACGACGGTTCTTAAGTGCTTTAACATCCCTTGTAGCCCACCGCCCACCAGAGGTAGTGGGAAAGAAAGGATACAGGGAAGTGGATCTGCTTAGAAAGGTTCTTTGGAGCAGCTCCCATCTATGCAGTCTGGAAACTGGCAGTTCAGCTCACAGGTTGGCAGGCAGCAGCAAACACTTCCCAGGTACACCAGGAATTCAGTTCGGTAAAGTTTGGTTAGCAATAGCTGTGACATGACCTAGCAGAGCCAGACCTCAGCCTTGGCTTGAGTCAGCCAAGGAACCAGCAGGAGCACCAAAAATTCTCAGCTGGCCAAGCTCTCTCTCCGTCACTCCAGTGAGTCCTATTTATACCCTCCAAACATCACGTGTCCTCCATGTGCCTTGCCTAGCATGTATGTCTGTCTCAGCTGACACCACTCGTGCCAATCAGCCCTAGTCCACAGAAGTAGCAACAAACTGCAGCACGTTATCAGAAGTTTTTTGGTTCATTTCTCTCAATGGCGACCCAACAAATGCAGCTCAGCTATACACCGTAAGACAGACCAATACATGCGTGTCGTTAGCAAATAATCTTTCATCACATGTCCTTTCACATGCTTGCTTTAGCAGAACATCCTCTATCCTATGTCTGTTTCAGCAAAACATTCCTTCATGAGGACACATTCACACCTGTGTCCACTTAAACTAAACGTTCTTTCAATTGTTTGCCCCAGCAAAACACCATCCAACCGACTTTCCAAAGAACCCTTAAGTTTCCCCTTCAATTAGTTCCAAGAATGAGGAGATATTCAAGTACCTGCAAGAATACCCTAGAGCCTCTGTCAAGGACCAACTGCAAAAGAACTATAGGTTAGAAAGGTCTTGGTTTAATTCAAGATTTAGCGCGTGTAGAGGCTATCTAGCAGTGGAGAGTATCCAATGAAAGATAGGGAAGTTTGGCATGAACCAGACTGTGTAGAGCCAGATGAACAGCTACTTGACCAGAGTAAGGAATTGGCCAGCCACTCCACTCTAACACCAGATTAGAGATGTCTGAAAAACAAAGTAGGAAAAGTGAAACAGACCACTGCTGCCAGACTGTGGTGTCCAAAGAAATGTTGGAAGAGCGCAAAGGATTAAGAGGTAGCCCCAGGGCAAAGCATGCAACCTGGGAATTCGTGGCCATACCCGGAAGGATTTTCTCTCTGGGTAATGAAATTATGCAGTAACGGGCAGGGAAGCAGGGCAGTGAGTCACCCAGTGTGGGCTGGTTTGAGCTGAGTAAGGTGTGGGTGGGTGTGAGAGGCACGATGGAGGAAGCAGAAAAATCTGTCCTTCTTCTCTGAGGGGAAGCCTTTGGTTCCCCGGGGAGCACACTGGGGAGGTTAGCAGTGTGTGATACTTTCCCAGTGGATTTGATAATAATAAGCAAACAACAATAGCAGTACCTTGGCTCCTCCTACGGGTTGATTTGTATTTTCTGGAAATATCCACTTAAGTTCTAATTCCTGGTTAAAAAAATAAAAATAAAAATAAAAAAAAAGAAAGAAATGTGCCTTTGGTTGGAAAAAGAGTTTCAAATGTTGCTAGTCAAATTAAGATGAATTCATACTAATGTATTATGGGGCCCTTTTCCTACTGAGGTGTCTAGCATGAAGTTGCTTCTGCTGCTTTCCACTGGTCTAAGGAAGCCCAAGCTCAAAAGTGCAGGGAAATAGGGTATCAACAATATACCAGGATGAGGAAGAAAGAAAGATTTGTAGAGAAATGAAAATTCCACTATGTTAAATAAGTAAATTTCATAAAGTTGAGAGAGAGAGAGAGAGAGAGAGAGAGAGAGAGAGAGAGAATTCTAGCTCATCCAGTATTAAGTCTCTTATGATGAACCAAAGCTTTAACATTTTATTACATTTATTAAGTTAAGGGGTGGGAGAGGTGTTACACATGCCACAGTGTATATACAAAGTTTAGAGACTAACACAGGATTTGATCTCTCCTACCAGGTAGGTTCCAGGGATTGAACTTGAGTCACTAGGCTTGGCAGAAAATGCCTTTCAGCAGCCCCGGGAACCCCACCCCTCTTCCAGTCTTTTCGCTCACACACCATGGCCTCACATACATCAAAACTAGATTTGTTTCTCTGCCCAATATTTCCTAACCCCTTTAAAAATTATTTTAAAATAATTAAACTCTTTTAATACTGAAATACTTCAAAATGTGTAGTGGACTTCAGTTCTTCAACTGTCTGGATTTATCAGATGGCAATTTTCTCTCATATTTACTCCAGTTCTTCTTCTCACTCTCAGACATAAGTGTTGCCAACATTTTCCATCTCCCGGCCTTTTTCATTTCTATCCTCATCCCTAATTCTTATATATTTGTAAGGATGTATCCAGAGCAACAGGATAACTCACCTCATTACCTGTTCCTATGATGCGTTGTACAGATCTTATGGTGCTAATCATATTGTACTTTAATTGTAGTCTCTATGATTTTAAGCCTCTGTTGGGTAGCTATGTCTGCTGGTCAAAGTGAAATGACTCAGTGGGGAAAGGCGCTTTCCTGGTATATTGTTGATACCCTATTTCCCTGCACTTTTGAGCTTGGGCTTCCTTAGGCCAGTGGAAAGCAGCAGAAGCAACTTCATGCTAGTTCTCAGCTGACACTTTTTTTCTTTTTTCTTTTTATTAGATATATTCTTTATTCTTTATTTATATTTCAAATGTTGTCCCCTTTCCTGGTTTCCCCCCCACCCGAAAATCCCCTAACCCATCCTCCTCCCCCTGCTCACCAATCCACCCACACCTGCTTCTCTGTCCTGGCATTCCCCCATACTGGTGCATGTAACCTTCTCAGAACCAAGGGCCTCTCCTCCCTTTGATGTCCAACAAGGCCATCCTCTGTTGTATATGCATCTGGAGCCATGGGTCCCTCCGTGTGTACTCTTTGGTTGGTGGTTTAGTGTCTGGGAACTCTGGGGGTACTGGGTGGTTTAGACTGTTGTTCCTCCTATGGGGCTGCAAACCCCTTCAGCTCCTTGGGTCCTTTCTCTAGCTCCTCCATTGGGGACCCTGTGTTCAGTTCGATGGTTGGCTGAGACTGTCCCCCTCTGTATTTGTCATGTACTGGCAGAGCCTCCCAGGTGACACCCAGCTGACACTTTAATCTCACCTGTCTCTGATCTCCTTCCTATGCTCCACTGTTAGTGCCCAGTAGCTGCAGGACCCAGAATGAAGCCAGTCTAAAGTCTGATTGCTGCTAAGCCTTACAGAATCACCATAGGCCTGTAGATTGTGTGTGTGTGTGTGTGTGTGTGTGTGTGTGTAAGGAATGCTTGCTCACATCAGTTATTAAGATTTGGGGTGATTGATAAACATCTTTACAGCAGGAGAAATTTTACTAGTTCATTCGAATCAGAACTAAAGCATACACAATGAGACTGGTCATCCTATTTCAACTAAATTATTTGTTTCTAGTAAATATTCCACAGAGTCATTCTCTCTCTCTCTCTCTCTCTCTCTCTCTCTCTCTCTCTCTCACACACACACACACACACACACACACACACACACACACACAGTACTCTCCCTCAGTTAAGAGCATATGTCTATTAAGGACAAAATAAGTTAAGTTGTTGGGGGAATGGCATCCTCTTAGAAGAGCATGTCCTTCTGAGGGAGATAATGTAAGCTGAAGACAAGGAGGTGGCCACCTTTAGGGTGCGTGAGGAAGGCTCTCTTGTGGACCGCAAAACAGAAGATACTTTAAGAAAGAAGTTTCTCTCCTTGCAAGGGTCTCAGATAACACTTTCATTTTCCCATACGTGCTCAGAATTTCAGCCCAACTGTTGTGACTGTCTTTCATTTGCATCTTGTGTGTTCAAAGCTATTTGAGTTGTGTTTTAAGTTCCCAGAGAAAGACCAAAAAAAAAAAAAAAAAAAAAAAAAGGCTTCGTTTTCTCATTTCCTAAGGGGGTAATTACATACCCGGTGGAACAACAAACTGGGCCCCAGGCTGTCAGTGAAATCTGGTTTCTGTCAGGTGAGAGCTATTTTGTATATGGAAAGTTAAAAGAGGAATATGGCTTTAGCAATACCGTAGGGAGCTGTGGTCAGCATGGATCGGATAAAAGCCTTTGTTTTCCATGTTTTGATTGGCCCTGTGAGATGTCCCAAGTGCTCACGGGTCCATCTGTATTCCTATTAGCGGGACCTAAAAGTGCTGACGCAGCCTTGCAGATCGGCCCAGCGGCCTGCCAGGGTAAACTTGTGTAATGTGCTGCACATCCCGCCTAGCAACAGAGGCTCCTTTGTCACTTGAACAGAGGTGATTAAGAACAGCAGTCATTAAAAAGAGCTTTGGGAAAGCAGGCTGCATTTCCAGTACTGCGGCTCTCGGGGAGCCCCCACGAAGTCCCAGACTCCGGACAAACTGAAGGATTTCTCTAATTACCAACAATCTGAATTAATTTGAGAGAGAGAGAGAGAGAGAGAGAGAGAGAGAGAGAGAGAGAGAGAGAGAGACTGTTCTAAAGTGTTATTTCTGAAGCTTAAAACATGCCTCATTTTTTTTTTAAATGAGAATTGAAGCAGAGGTAACATGTTTTCCCGAACTTATATCAATATGGCAAAAAGATTGTTTTCCAACCTTAATAAGTCTGGGAATCTCAGATGTCCTAACAACAGCATAGGCGTTTCTTCTTCTTTTCCATTTCTTCTCCTAACCCCTACCCCTTCCTCTTCTTTTTTTCTCTTAAGTTATTTGTGTTGTTGCTATTGGCAGAGCCCTTCGCATTGTTCAGATGGACGCAGAACTCCCAGAGCCAGCCCCCCACGTAGCTGTGCCTATTTCCTCATTTTTAATACATCCAAAAGTGAAAGTGTAAGAAAACGGGGACTAAGAAGTCTACTTGACCTAAATAAAAAGATACTGTTATTTAATGCTCTTCTCTGTACCGTTTTTTTTTTTTAACAATACTCTATGTGTAGTTAAGGTCATACAATATGTGTAATTTCATGTTATTTATTTCCCTAGGATTCTGCTCCTACGGCTCCTTGGCTAAACTTGGCCTCTCGCTTGTGTGCTGGAACACAGCTATACTTAAGTATTCACACACTCAGTCAAATGAGCAGTTTCAACAGAGTCTACGGGGCCTCACAAAATTAAAATATCATTCTCTGTAAATCTCTGTGATATGATGGTAGAGTCCCACATCAACAACACTTCAAAGGCTCTCATATACATATGTTGTATATGTTTACATATCTGTTGCTCAGTAGCATTGGCTTTCAAAACTAGTTACATACTTATTGAGTAGAGCCAGATGTATATATGTGTATATAAAATAATCACACACCTAAGAATCATCTACATATAAGTCACATGTATTAGTTTTCTGAGTTTATAGCATTCATCTTTTATCAATGACTATTCTAAAAATTTTTATTTTTGACAATTTCATATAAATGTGTGTGTATGTATATATGTATGTGCACCTATACACCAAACATTTAATGAATTTCAGTCCTTTAGTCCTCATTACCTCTTTTACCCCTCTTCCACTGAGATCCTCCTTTTACCACCAAGTCCCTTCTAACTTTCAGTGTGTGTGTGTGTGTGTGTGTGTGTGTGTGTGTGTGTGTGTGTCTCCCACTGAGCTCAGTTCTGGTGACTGGCATAAACATAGGGGAAGTTCTTTATTAGAGCACAGGCCAACTTACCAGTGGGAAGAGAGTGACATCCTTTCCCTTAGCAACCGTAACAGCCAGGAGTCCCTCAGGGCAGGGCGGAGCTCATGAACCTCATTCCCGTCCGTGATGAAATGTCGGCAGGTCTAATCTTGTGCAGGTCTAGTGCTGGTGGCCACATTGCAGTGAGTTTATACATTGTCTTACAACAAGCTTCCCCACCCAATGGCCTTCCCATTTTTTCCTACATCTTTTTTGATGCTCCCCAAGTCCTGGAGAGGCTGATACAGATGATTCAATTGGTACCGAGCACTCCACTGTCCTTATTCTAACTTTGACCGGGGTTATGAATATCTGGATTAACTACCATTTAGTGCAATAAAAACTTTCTGACAAGTGCCAAGAGAAGCACTCATGTTTGGATTTATGATCTGCCCAGCTCCCATCTCTTGAACAGGTTTACAGTAGTAGGCATTAGAGCCTGGTGAGCTCACTAGGTCATACAGCTGTGGGCAGTGACACTCAGTTCCCAGAACCTAGTGGCCGCTACCTCAACATGGAAAGGTAGGGCCTTGTGTTCTCTCCCCTCCTGTGACTGGCTGTCTTCAGTCCCACTCTTATGCAGGAATATTGTAGGGGAGGATAGTTACACTGAGTTCATGGTTTTCCCAGAAGACAGCATTCTGTAGCCTTTCTTTATATCTTCTAGATCTCACATCCCCCCCTCTACTCCTCCAAAGAGCATGAACTCATGATTGTTGCTTTACATTGAGTACATCCCTCCACATTTTCTGTTTAATTAGAGATGAAAAAACAAACAACTTGGTATTTTTATAAAACTTTCTTGATTTTTTTTTGGGGGGGTGGCAGGAAGTGGCACACATGTTTAATTCTGGGAAGCAAAGGCAAGAGGATCTTTACGAGTTCAAGGCCAGCCTGATCTACATAGTGAATTCTAAGTTAGGAAGAGCTACATGGTGAGATCCCGTCTCAACAAACAAACTCCGAGCAAAACAAACCAAATGGAAACCAATAGAAACACCCACAAAATGCCTTGATTCTTTTCAAAGTTTAGGAAATTCCTAATAAGATACTTAGAGAATATTCTATTTTTAGTTTTTAAAAATGTATAGAAATTGGTTTTTTTTCAATTATCTCTTAGGCATCTCCTGAGTTTTCTAATTTTTTTTTAAAGAAATGGTTTAAACCTAAAAAAATTGTAGAAGATAGTATATGGAATTCTAATAAACTCATACTTAAGTATAATTATTATTAATATCTGCTATAATTTGGATGCAAAATACACCCAATAGGCTCACTGTTGGAATAGTTGGTCCTAAGATGGCTGCATCATTTTGGGAGAATTTGCGAGGTGGGGCATAACTGGTAAATAGATTTGTGCAGTTAGAGTAGGTTTTGATGTTTATAGCCCCACCCCACTTCTTATCCCACCTATGCATCCAGATCTATCAAGATGTATGTCAGCAGTTAGTCGTTCCTGATGTTTCAGCTTTTATTTTGTCTCTACAGTGATGGCCTACACCTCAAACCACAAGCAAAGGGAATTCTTTCTCACTTAAATTGTTTATGGCTGTATAAGGTCACACTAAAAAGTAACTAACAGAGAGCGTTACCCAGAGTAGGGCTTTATATGCTTTTGGAACTATGCAGGTTTGCAGAGGTAATGGAGAAAATTTTGGAAGGACAGGGTAGAGAACTCCTAGAAGGTCTAGAGGTTGATTGGTAAACCTGGTGAGTTTGGGAAGATGAGAATGCTGATTGAAATGCAGTAATGAGAATTGTTCATGCGGCTTCAGAGAGTAACAAAGGCTCTATCTCAAATGGAGACAGAGGACATGTATTCTCTCAGCGGCTCTGGCTGCATTCAGCCTAGTTCTAAAAATCCATGTGAGGTTTTATTCAAAAGTGATAGACTGGGCTGGGGCGATGGCTCGGTGGTTAAGAGCATTAACTGCTCTTCTTAGAGGTCTGGAGTTCAGTTTCCAGCTATTATACGGTGGCTCACAACCATTTGTAATGGGATCTGGTGTCCTGTTCTGGTGTGTCTGAAGACAGTGACAGTACATAAAATAAAAGTCTTTTTTTAAAAAAAAGCAATAGACTAATTTGTTTGATGGAGGAAATTTTAGCTTAGATAACACGCAGCAGGGACACACATGCAGCGTGAATTGCATGGCTGGGCTCTCTGTGACTCTCTGAAGAAGAAGCCCAAGTCAGAATGGGCTTCTCAAGTTATTTGAGTTGTCATCATATGCTATGTCCACCAAAGAAAGCTTCAGCTCTACCAAGTGGAGTGGAGCTAGGCCAAGAAAGAGGCTTTATGTGTTTCAGGCTACAGATTTGGAAAAGTGGAGCTACCTAAGTCTCCTGGATCCCAGGTGACATATTCATGAGTCCCAGAATGCTAGGCTTGTATCAAGAGAGTTTGAGGTTTGTTCCGCTGAGGCTTTGTTTGTTCCGTTCTATTTATTTATTTTTTGCTATTCTCTCTCTCTCTCTCTCTCTCTCTCTCTCTCTCTCTCTCTCTCATGGGAATGTTTCCTCTTTGCCATTGAACACTGGAAGTTTATAATTTGCTTTTTTATTTTATAGTAGCTCAGTGAAGACTTATAGGAGACACTTTACACTTTGGATTTTTGAATGATATTGGAATTATTGAGGACTTTGGAGGCTCTGACAGATGGAATAAATTCACATTGCATTCTGAGAGGGACATAGGCTTTTGAGAGGTCAGGGTAAATAGTGTGGCTCAAAGTGATGCATTTGAATGTCATGTTGACAAGGTGTAGAGCTGTGAGGGTTAAGTGTGATTATCAACTTAACTAGATTAAGACATACTTAGGTCTTAGTGAATCACACCTATGATTTGTCTGTTGTGATATACGTATGGTATATATGGTGCCCAATCTGTACGTTACTTGTATGTATGTTTTCAGTTGGTATCCTCTTGCTTGGGAAAGATTATTTCTAGTAATCACAGTTTTCTTTAGTTGTTTGTAGTTTTGTTAATGCAAAGTGATAGATACAAGTCTGATTTTATTCTTCTGCTCCTGGACATCCAGTTTTTCTAGAACCGTTTCTTAAAGATGCTTTCTTTTCTACAGTATATTTTGATGGTATCTTTGTCAAATATTAAATGGGTAAAGTTCTGCATATTCATGTTTGGGACTTTGATTTTGTTCTCTTGGTCTGCATGCCTATTTTTGTACAAGTACTGTATAGTTTACTGTGGCTCTGAAATATGTATTAGGATCTGAAATGGTAATATACCAGAATTTTATTTTATTTATGTATTTATGTATGTATTTATTTATGGCTCTTTTAGCTAACTGAATCTTTTATGTTTCCATATGAATTTTTGGATAGTTTTTATTTTTTATTTCTGTGAGGAGCAAAGTGGACATTTTGTTTGGGGTTGCATTTAATCTGTAAATAACTTCGTAAAATGGCCATTTTCACAATGTCAATTCTAGCAATCCATGATTGATCAGGGATGTCTTTCTATTTTCTAGTTTTTTCTCCATCTTTTTCAGGAGTTTAAAATCCTTCACTGTATTGGTTCAGTTTATTCCTAAATATTTTATTTATATTTTGAGGTTAGTGTGGGTGGGAATGTGTTTATGATAGCGCGCTCTCTCTCTCTTTCTCTCTCTCTCTCTCTCTCTCTTGTTAAGAGTATATAAAAGTGTGGATTTGTGCTCACTGATTCTGTTTCCTGCCATGTTGCTATATTTGTTTATCCTTTCTACAGCTTTTTAGGTCTCACAAGCAGGTCGCTGCAGGGCTATTGTTCATAGGAAGGTTTCATCTGTCTGAGAACCTGCCCCAAGGGATGTCTCCCAGGATGTCCTTGCAGTGCAAAGAGGCTCTGGGTTCCTGGCCCCAAGATACCGTGGTTCTACGAGTGTTGGTAAGCTGAGCCCATGAGGCCTGTGACTGCGGCAGAAGGTTTGTACTTCTAGTATGATTTAACAGCTCCCACATGATCATCTGCTGCAGCTGGACGTTGGTGTCACTGTGTCTCCTCCATGTGATGGGTGGAGCCATGAAATGTGAACCCAGATAAGTTCTTCAACCATTAATTAGCTCCTTTGTTGTTAGGATGATGAAGAATTTTGTTTTTCAGCAAATTAAGCCAGCTCCTGGTGTCTGGTGTTCAGCTATTGCTCTAGCAAATACTTCCCGGCTCCGTCTATGTCTGCAAGCCTCACAGGGGCAATCTGCTTTCTCCCGGCAAGGACAGCGGTCCGCCAATACTGTTGCACCTCAAGGCGATTTTAACTGTCCAGCCCTTTGCCATAAATTAGTTGTAAGTTGCCATAATATTAATCACATGTCTGCTTCCTAATGTCTCACACTTGTCTGTTACATTGACGATATTATGCCACTGAACCAAACACTCTAGACTTGTTGATGAAATGTTTGTGTCTCAGAGGGTAGGAAATAAATCCAAGAATAAAAAATTTAAAAAGTGGACTTCTACATCAGTAAAATTCCTAGTTATTCAGTGATGAAAGGCATGTAGAAGTATCCTTTAAATTTTTTTAAATTTAAATTTAAAATTTGTATGTGTATATGTGTTTGTATCTCTCTCAACTATTCATTCGTATCATCCTTTCCACGGTGTGGTACAGAAAATATGGCACTTTCTGATATAAATTTCTGTATAAATAAAATAGGAGAAAAATCCCCCATGCAGAAAAATCTCAAATAATTTACGTAAGTCCTCTTCCTTTGTGAAGGAGGCACATAGATCTTCATTCCTCAAATATGAGCTCTCACAGAAGCCTTCTTCAAATAGTCAGTAGGCGAAGGGGGGAAACAGTAGATTTATCATGGAGAAACCTGGTAAATACTGGCCCAGACAAAAGGGCAAGGTCAACCTTGGTGGTGATAAATCATCCTGATAGTACGTACCCTTGATATGAGATCACAGCAGTGACACTTCACCTCTGTGGTTGTCCTCCAAGTTGCTCAAAATCCCATGAGAAAAACACCAAGCCAATCCTAACAGATAAGCTTTTCTTAGAATGCTTGCCAATACTACACAAGCTGTTAAGCTTATCAAAAACAAAAGAAGCCAGAGAACCTGTCACTACCAAGACAATCCCAAGACATGGCAACTAAATGTATTGTGGTACCCTAGATGAGATCCAGGACAAAAAGATGATATTAGATATTGACTAAGGAAATTCCAATAAAGTAGGAGCTTTATGTCAACATTGGTTAATTGACTTTAATACAAATTTATAATACCAATGAAACATATTGCCTTAGGCAGGCTTCTCTAGAGAAATGGAATGCGTAGATTATATGTAACTATATCATTAAAAGGGATTCTGGTAATATTTGCTTCTCCACCGTTCCCTGTTTCACTTTCTGCCTCCTTTATAAATCACTTTGCTCAGTTTGATTTCTAGTTTTTTTGCTGAGTAGCTGTTTATTTTAGAGGTAAAATATAATCTTCTATATCAAGCTCACAAATTATCTGTTGAGTTTTGCTATTGAAATCTGTGGTGTATCTAAATTGAATTTATTTGTATGCCTGTGGTTAAGTGTGTGTGTAGGTGTGTACATATGTGTATACATGTGTGAGTACCATCTTCCAGGTTCAAAAAATATTTTGATGCTTGATTTCCCATATGTAACATAATTATAAAAAACATTTTAAAACAAATAAAATGCCAGACCTGACAGTGAAAACCAGTCATAACAGTTACTTGGGAGGCTGAGGCAGGAGGATTACAGGTTTAAAGCCTGCCAGGAATATAAAGGGAATTCATGACTAGTCTTGGCAGCTTAATAAAATTGTCTCAAAACATGAGCATTAACAAAAAATAGTTAGGGATATAGTTCAGTGATAGAGAGCTAGCTCAGCATATGCAAGACCCTTGGTTTAATCCCCCATAACACAAACACACTACATAAATAAACAAATATATAAGCCAAAACACACTAACAAGTGACAAGTGTCAATTAAATCCATTGTACCAAAAAAAAGTATAATAATATTTTTGGAATGTAATCTTTCCAGAACAGAGCATCAGGACATAGAGGAATTGAAGACTCTTAATGTTGACTTAATGAATACCCGTGAAGATAATACCTCTGGCAGCACAATTCTGTAGCCTGTTAATAGCTTTCTCCCCTTTAAGAAAGTGAAGTTGGAAGTTACAAAAGGTTAAGAGAATTCTTTGAAGTTAGAAAGTTAATTACTTATTAAAGAGAAACTAATCTGTACCAAATTTGTAAGCAGAACTTGCATCAGATTAATTATGCTAATGACCCATAACGTAAATGCTGGTGAGGATGTGGATAAAAATGAATCCATATGTTTTGTGTATGGGAATCGCAGTCAATAGATTCATTTCGGAAACAGTAGGTAGACTCCTCCTGAATTAGAAGTAGACTTAGCATGTGATCATGTTGTCAAACTCCCTGAAGTCAGAAGACAACAGACAAGCACGCGGCCCCACCGCTGCCTGTCAATAGACAAGCAAAAAAGGAGAGATGGAGTATTATGCAGTCATAAGAAGAAACTTGCTATTTGAAACAGAGTAGATAGAAATAAATGTCATGCTAAGCAAAACAAGACACACAACAAATAACAAGAACAAGTCTTGTGTTTGCTTCCCAGTGTGCAAATGTAAAATGAACCACATCAGGAATTAGACCTGGAGACAGAAGAGTTGTTTCTAAGAGCTGGCTGGGAGGGGTTGAAGTTAGAAGGGCAGACATCTGCACACAATCCATGTGTGCTGTAAGAAACGTGTGTGAGGCTGCTCAAGTGTGCCTCACAGTGGTTAAGGCAGTGTGGACAAGACCAGTGAAAGTGAATCGAGAATGAGCCCCAGCATACATAGGAGATGCAGACATAAATTTGCACACAAAGGATAGAAAACTATGGGCAAATTTAGCTAGTGGGAGAGGGACAGACAGTTTTTACTGTAAGTGTGGTGTCTGATAAGTATACTTCAATGGAAGGCTACACACACACAAACATATAGACAGCACAAACTGGAATTGGTGTGTATAAAATATGTATATAAATTGGGTAAATAAGGAGCAAATAAATATGGCAGTAGTTGGTATGTGTATGTATGCATGTCTGTGTGTGTCTGGGATCAAAACATGCTGCATTTTCAAATTATATATATATATATATATATATATATATATATATATATATATATATATGTGTGTGTGTGTGTGTGTGTGTGTGTGTATATAACATATTATAAAAAAAAGAAACGTGTGTGAGAAACATCACAGTGCATTGCACTAATTTACACAAGTAATATACAATATTAATAAAAATAATCATGAGACTCTCTTGACATTCCCATATCCAGTGAGAAAGATGAACAGTAATTGCAGCAAATATGGCCTGACCAGAGCAAGGTAGCCATGGTCTTAGACTGCTCAGGGTGGAAGGTCTGAGTCACATTAGGTTAGAAAAAGTGTTGACTGATCGTGAGGGCAATCTAATATGGGTGGTGGAAAGAGTTGATAACTATCAAGTACAGTGCAGGACCAGTTCAGTAGGGAAGGCTGTTTTGTTCTATTGGGTCACATGTGGAGACTGGCTGGCTGACTGCCGCCTCGAAGCCTGAGAGGTAATTAACTGTAAGGCATAGGGGTAGCAAAGTGGTACAAAGGCTAGCCTGTGCGGGCTGCCTCTGGCTCCCTGACTCATATCCTCTTGGCCTCAGCTTTGATTGCAGTGTAGCTTCAGCGGGTAGTTTGGCTTATGTCATGCTGGTGTTTTTCTCTAGCACCAGACATTTTACACTTTTGCCCTCAGACATTTCCAGCACCATAATTGCCCTTGGGGAGACCTCTGTTCAGGTGAGTCCACTCAGCGGGGAGGTACACCTGGGTTTTCATCCCAAGGCAAGACTCAACAAATGTAGGATGCAAACTGACAGATGAACACAGTGGATCCTCTGGAAATTGATTTCAAAAGCTGTCCCACACATACCTCAGAAGGATCCAGACTGTCAGTTCCCACAGTGGTGGTGATAATAGAGCCCTCATGGACTACATTTATTTTCTTTCTGTTTTTCCCCCAGTCTCTCATGCCTGATCCTTTTATAGACCCTCTTCTGGCCCAGGCACTGCTTTCATGCAAACCCAAACTGTAACAACAATCCTTAAACCCTGATGCCTTTGTTTTCCATTCTGCACCGTCTTATGACCATTCTTGCTGCTTCCTGACATGTGTCAAGAAAGAGAATAGGCAGGTAGGATTGCCAGTAATTCAACAGGATTTCTAAAAGCTTTCGCAATGCAAAAGGGTCCCCTCAACTAGGTAGTCTCCAGAGCGATGAAAGTAATTCATCTTGTAGCTATTTTCTCCCTAAAGAATCTGCCTTCATTTCAACATCTTATATTCCTGAGGCACCTTGATTTTGTTCCCTGTCGTTTCTTGTATTCTGGGCTTGCTTTTTTGAAGCACCTGGTTCATAGCTGTAGACAGAATTCGTGAAGGCAATTTCCCTTTAAACTTTGAAAACCAGAAGTTGCTGCCCCCTTCTCGAAGTTGTGTGTGAAGACTATTCTGTCTTGTTTCTAGTCTTGCTGTGGAAAGATCCCTGATAAAATCCTGTATAATCCTGAATATATGATTTTTTTTCTCCTCAGAAAAACCCATTATTCTTTAGCCCCAGTTTTCTGAAATTTCAAACTCTGTGCCTTGATAAAAGTCTGATGTTAAAGTTCCTGACTATGATGTAAAGATGTCCACAGATGGTTAGTAATCCTTAGAGACTTTTCAGTTTTCAAATAAGATGAGAATGACAGAAAGGTCTGTACTCATTCACCATGTCTGATTGTCTCTTGTTCTTTTTCCAAGTCTGCATTATCATTCTGACATTTCTTCAGCTTAAGTAACGTCGCTGAGAACAGGCTTGCTGGCAGTATGTTTCCCCGGTTTCCATTTATCCAGAAAACTCTATGTTCTTTAAATATATTTTCACTGGATATAATCCTCTGACTACTTTTATATTGATTTTGTTTTTTAAATAACATTTTACTCATTCATTCTCTTAACATTTTTCTATTAATTATTTTCTTTACTTTCCAAAAATTGCCTCTCTTCCTTGGTTCCCCCTCCATGGGTTCTTCGCCCTCTCCCCTTTCCTTCTGAGAGAGTGCGCCCACCCACTTCCCCATTCCCACCTCACCCCTCTAGCATCCCCCTTCCCTGGGGCATCAAGTTTCTACAGGATTAAGTACATCCTTTCCCACTGAGGTCCCCTCTTTCCTGAAGCTCCCTTAGAGATTGCTAGGAATACTTCACAAGCAACTGAGCACCCACACGTACCTAGACCTGACTCACGGAGAAGTGGATGAAGAAAATGCTGCTTTGACCAAGCTGAGAACAAAACAAATCTGGGCATAAAGATGAATATATATAAAGCAATTTGTCAGGGTGGCCATTATCAAAGTAGCAACAGTTACTTTGTTTGGAAACATAGGTTTCCACCTATGGCCTATGATCTCCTGGTCAAGGACTTTTGACCAGGTTTATAGTATGAAGAATGAAATCCCTCTTCTGGAGCAAGCCTCATGTTTGCTGGTAATTCTGAGCATAAGAGAAGATAAAAAGGAAAATCCTAATGATCTAGATATGAACATTGCAAGCCTGGCAGATGGAAACTGTAGACCAGCATAAAGAAGCTCTCAGGAGGAACTGCCTGGGGTCATAAAATGAATTGAAATAAATGTTGTAACTCACTAAAGTCCAAGAAAGAATAGGTACATCCTCCCTCTTTGATCAGTAACAAAATGTCTTCAGGAACAGCTTAAAGTGGAAAAGATTTATTTTGGTTCTCAGCTTCTGTGATGGTTTGAATGAGAATGGCTTCCATAGGCTCATATGTTTAAACGCTTGGTCCATAGTTGGTGGAACTGTTTGGGAAGGATTTGGAGGTGTGGCCTTGTTGGAGCAGGTGTGTCACTGTGAGTGGGCTTTGAAGTATAAAAACCCACCTATTTACAGTCTCTGTCTCTCTGTCTCTCTGCTCTCTCTGCTCTCTCTCTCTCTCTCTCTCTCTCTCTCTCTGGCTGCCTGCTGCCATGCTTCCTGCCATGGTGATCAAAGACTAACCCTCTGAAACTGTAAGCAAGGCCCCAATTAAATGCTTCTTTCTATAAAAATAAAAGAAAAAAAAAGAAAGTGGTTGGTTACAGGAACACCCCGGTTACTACCATGACAGTATTGCTCTGTCCGCAATTTTGACATGCAGGTCCATATTTTAGTATGCAGGGCCCAGGGATGGATGAGACCATAGATGTCTTTTCTCCTCCAGCAACCTACAGATCACATTCTGTTTTGAATGTTCTTAAACTAGATTCTAAAATAGATAGCTCTTATGTAATCTGTTGTGTAGTATCTGAAAAATGTTAGCGACCTTTTGTTGTCTATGAATTTCATCTCTTTCACATCCACAGAGACTCACTGTATCAAGACCTTACATTTGGATTCCTTTTTCCAGGAATCCTGCTGTCCTCATCTTTTGTTTTTGTTTTACTCTTGAGTCTTATGGAGCCAAAACTGACATCAAGGTTGCCACATAGCTGACATGACCCTGAACTCCAGATCCTCCCAAATGCTAGGAAATAGGTATTCGTCATAACTGCCAGCTCTGTCCTCATCTTTACTGATGGCTTTCTTTTATATTCAAGTCCTAAATGAGAATAATATCAGGGATAATGCTTTCTTTGTGGTGCTAGAGGTTAACTCCAGGGCTTTATGCATTCTGGTAAAGTTTTTGCTCACTGATATATATTCACAGCCAGAGGGAGGTGTCTGTCTGTCTGTCTGTCTGTCTGTCTGTCTGTGTCTGATCCACTGTTACAGGTTTATAGCCACCCAACTCCCCTCACGGTGTACTATACTGTCACAGGCTTATAGTAATAAGGACACATGTCCATGGATTGAAACCCCAGAATAAAGTAACTTTTTCCTTTATTAATTGTATTGGATATTTTGTCACAATGAAAACACTGTTTAACACAAATCTTATTGTTTATGGTATTTTCTTATTTCATTCTAGTAGTAAAACTTTAATCTTTTCTCATTTTTTAATAATGGATGAAAACAACTAGAGACTTTCTGTTTTCATATGAGGCCTGGTCCACAGGAGAGATTTTACACTTGGTACATTAAACTGATAAAAATCCCATATCTGGGAAAATCATAGGCCCTGGGAAGGAGGCTCTGTTGCTATTTGACTAACTGGTCATGCACACAAACTGCTCTCTGAGTATTGATATTGATATCCCTAGATTTGTGTTGCTCTCAGGCAGCTGTGCTGAGTTCACTTTCTAGGAAATACCCTTTCACAGAGGCCCACTTAACTTTTTTTTAAACTGATCTTCTATCCCTAGTTGCTCAGGCTTCTAGGGAGGCAGTAGGTATTTCTTGGCCCTTTGGATCACCATAAAAGTTCCACAGCAATGGCCTTTTTTGAAGTCCAGCTTTATCATTCTACCTAATGCAGATCCACAGCACAGGCAGATGCCAGGACCATCTGTATTTTAAAATAATCTTTATATGTTTTCGTATATGTTAACCATGATCTATTTTTTGCATGCACCAAATCCCTAGGATCAAGCTGAGTATTTTAGTGTTCCTTAATAATTTAACTCTACTGAGTAAAAGAAGAAAGTCTTCAAACCATGAACTGGGCACTAGTATTCAATGATGAAGTACGGCACTCTAAGTATGTTTTGTATTATGATGATTGACGGAATCTGAAAAACTTAGTAATGAGTTCAAAGAAATTCTTTATATCTTTTGATATAATGCCTGTATAAGTATGGAGGGGGCCAGGTGACAAAGATTATAGGTAGTTTTAACATCATAAAAATACAGAATAACCTGTCTAAAAGAACTGCAGGAGCAAAAATGGAGAAGAGACTGAGGGAAAGGAGGTCCAATGACCAGTCCAAATTGGAATCCTTCTCAAGGAGAGGATCCAAGGCCTGGCACTATTACTGATGCTATGGTGTGCTTACAGATGCTTACATGACTGCCCTCCGATAGGCCCAACAAACAGCTGACCGAGACAGAGGCAGATACTTACACCCAACCAAAGGAATGAATTCAGGAACCCCTGTGGTTGAATGAAGGAAAGGCTGGAAGAAGTTGAGGGGAAGGGTAATCCCATAGGAAGACCAGCAGTCTCAACCATCCTGGACCCCTAAGATCTCTCAGACACTGAACCACCAACCAAGAAGCATACACTAGTTGATATGAGGCTCCCAACACATATACAACAGAGGACTGCCTGATCTGGCCTCACTGAGAGAAGATGCACCTAACCCTTGACAGACTTGAGGCTCTAGGGAGTGGGAAGGCCTGGCAGGGTGGGCTGGGCTGGGCTGGGGGGTTATGGGAATGGGGAGGTTGGGGGGTGTGGGGACATTGTCTTGGAGATGGGGGAGGAGGAATGGGATGAGGAACTGTCAGAGGGCAGACTGGGAGGCGGATAATGACTGGACTGTGAAAAAAGATTAAAGATAATTTATAAAATGCAGAATGTTTCCTTAGTATTGCTTTTTAATTAATCATTTTATTCATTTATATTTCAAATGATATCCCACTTCCACCAACCTCCATCCCATACCCCCTCCCTCCATTCCCCTTTGCCTCTATGAGGGTGCTCTTCCACCCAATCACCCACTGCCTCCTCACTCCTCTAACATCCCCCTATGCTGGGGCAACAAGTCTCCACAGGACCAAGGGCCTCAGCTTCCATTGATGTCAGATAGGGCAATCCTCTGCTACATATGTAGCTGGAGCCATGGCTACACGTATACTCTTTGGATGGTGGTTTAGTCCCTGGGAGCTCTGGGTGGTGCAGTTAGCTAATATTGTTCTTCCTACGGGGTTTCGATCCCCTTCAGCTCCTTCAGTCCTTCCCTGGAAATTGAATAGAAATATATAGCAGTGGGGGATGGGCAACTGGCAGTTGCTACTAGAAAGTCCCAGACTATAGGGAAGCGAGAGGCTCCCAGGACCCAACTGTGATGACTCTAGCCAAAATACCCAACAAAGGAGAGATACAACCTGTAGAGACCACCTCCAGTAGATAGGTACTGTTCTCAGTTGAGGGATGGGGCTACTCATGCATCTCAATTTTAACCCAGAAATGTGCCTGTCTACAGGAAAGACAGAGACAAAAAAAAAGTGGAATAGAGACTGAAGGAAAGGCCATGCAGAGACCTCCCCACTGGGGGATTCATCCCATCTGCAGACAACAAACCCTGACACTATTGCTGATGTCAAGATGTGCTTGCTGACAGGAGCCTGGTATAGCTGTCCCCTGAGAGGTTCTACCAGCACCTGAATAATACAGATGCAGATCCTCACAGCCAACCATCGATATGAGCCCAGAGACCCCAGTGGAAGAGCTTATTATTGCTTTTTAAAAGAAAACTATTTTAAAGGCTATTTGAATATAAAGTGGAAGAAGAAGAATTGGAAGGAAACAACCTGTGAGTCACAATGATGACTGAAAGGCAGCAGACCAAGAGTTCTAGGAGAGCCAGTTCGTGGAACGTGATGTGGGAAGAAAAATGATGATCCTCCTCGGAGACCAGATGGGAGGCAAGAGGCTTAAGTTGCAGCATGAGGGATTTAGATAACCCAAAAGGAAAAATTTTCAGACAGTGAGGTTTGATAGACACTGGAATGTGTAACTGGGGAAGCTTATGGAATTTCCTTCTCTTAAGGTCTTCTAAAAATAGACAGCATCTCATCTGCTTGAAGGATGGACTCTATTTGACCCTCAAAGTGTCTATTGAACCCAGAGGGAGATTACTTCCCAAAGGAAAGAGAATCTGAGCCATCTTGGGGAGCTTGAATGAAGAAAATATTGTGAACATTTTTTACATTTAATTTGATTTCCACATAGCACATATGTAAATTATAACTGCCATTGTATGTCTTTTGGTGTAATGTTTTTATTTTTAATGTCTGGAGATTGGAGTTTAAGTAAAACTCTTATAGGGAGAGAAGGCAGAACTATTTTATTTTATTTTTGAGCTTATTTGTATAACTGTATGAGCAAGGAGAAAAAGCTATGTGGGACCTCTTTGACTTTGATTTCACTTCCCCTTTTTAATTAAAAATTACTCTCTTTTTTATTGGCTTTGATATTTTAAAGGCAAACTAAAAGATTAATTTAGTACAAGAGTTTCTCACAGTGTTTTTGGCCAGACTAGAGTTCCAAGCTGGACCAGGTTCTCTGTACTTAATTTCCTCTCAGGAAGTTTACCTCCAGAAGTCCAAATATAAGGTCAAACTTTGGATTGCCGGAAATGTTAATGTCCTTTACTGTCTGAGTACCCAGACAGCCCTCAGTGAGATAGTCTATTTTGTGGACTACAGTAAGGATTCAAGTACCTTATAATGATTTAGTTGCTTCCCTTTTGCTTATTTAAAAAAGAAGCTGGGATATCTTACACAGCCTCCTAAAACTCAGAAATTAAAGTCTCCAGACATAAGACATGTTCTATGGTCTCTGGATTCGGCTGAGTGTAGATATCTAGTTATAAGTGATATGAACCTGTCTTCCTTCTTAAATAGCAAGGCATGCTGCAGGCCAAAGAGGAAGCGCATGCTATACTTATTGTCTACTTTCAGCAAACCGTTCTAGTGTGTTCTAAACATGATTTCTCTCAGATTCTGTTTTGGGTGACCTGACCATGCTTAATGGTTCCAGCACAGTGACACATACCTCTTCACCATTGTCTAAGTGGTTATGATTCTAAGGAAAAGCTTGTAAATGTTCTGAGCTTCTAGGTATGAAAAATGGAGATCTTGAAAGAGGTTGTGATTTGCTTGAGGTCTCAAGACTAGAAACTAAAGTACCCAAGAAATGCAGGGTTCTGTGGCCTGTTTTTGACATCAGAGCCTGTATCTTTCCCATTGTGTGATGCTGTGATATTTGTGTGACCTGTCATGATTTCTTTTGCCATTGAAGAGCTGTATGCCTCACACATTTCTAATCAAAGTCACTTTAGATGCAGTGAGACTGAAGTCTCTGTCACTAAACAGAAAGTTGTGTTTGTTGTTGCTTAGTCACACGAAGTAAACATGGTGATTTTTCAACATACTCTGGCATTTCACATGGTAAATCATTTTTCAAAGCACTCTCCCAGTGAGGTGATGGCCCATTCTAACCCATGCTAGTTACTAGTTATTAAACTACCTTAGAAAGTACAAAACACATCTTAATATTGCATCAGCTTCTGACAAAATGTTGAATCCATCTTTTATAGCTCCCGGCACACGGTTGTGGGTGTCACTGGGGGGCATGGTGGCTTTATTTCCTTCCCTAACAGTTCGGAAGTTTGTTTAATACTGAGTCAGAGGAAGTGCTCTAGCTGAGTCCTCACATGGCCTTGTTTACAGCTCCGGAGTGTACATAATAGATAAAGAACTGACTTCCACATACCCCTGCGCTTCCTGGGTGTGTGGGCGAGTGTGCTTGAGCCTGTGAGACCCGGTTGTGCAATCTCCTGCTTGGCGCATCAGGTTGCAGCCACCCCACATCCCTTAAATATTCCACTGAGTGAGCCTAATGTTCCACAAACTGAAATCCAATGTATTCTCCAAGAGAGAGGCAGTAATTAATAATTAACATGAAGAAAAGCCCCGTGAGTTTCTAGATGGGCAAAACAGAGGTGGCAGCTGACTGAGTGTTAAAAAAAAAAAAAAATTGGGAAAGAGCGGTAAATGATGCGGATAAACACTCCCCAGCAGCAGGACCTCATGGTTTTGATTGTAACTGTAGCTGGCATTTATATACAGTCTAGTCTGGAGCAAGAATTTTTGTTATACCAGCATAATTTTCCTTGATTCTTGTAGTAGCCTTTATGAGTAAATATAAATTATTGCACTTTTATCAGCTAGTTAGATCAGAGGATTAAAAAAAAAGTGTCAAGTGTTACACTGATAGTCTAATGTAACTGTTGGAGTCAGGAGAGGGACCAGAACTGTTTGACTTTCAAAGAAAGAACAAGGCCCTTCCCACCTATCTGTGTTTTATCCCTCTTTTGATATGACTTTGCCCAAATCTTCATTACAGTTAGTTACAAAAGGTACAGTATAATACATTAGAAGAACTTTCTGGACTTATGAAGGTTCAGACTGAAAGCCTTTGGAGGATGGTGGGCTGGATGTTTCAGGGAAGAAACACACACACCCACCAGTCTCTCAGGCCAGAAGAAAGGGGGAGTGGACACCTTTGAAACATCTATGAAATCATGAACTATCCCTTGAGCACAGTGTAGGACTGATAATGTGTCCCAAACAGATGTCCAATAGCACATATTTAGAAACAAATTCCCTTTTACCAAATCTTCGTATCAAGATTAGGTAAGACAGTGCTCACTAAACTTAGAACTCTTTCTAAAAGTTACTTTTTTTTTTTTTTTTAAAAAAAGCTTACTTTTAATGGCATTATAATCATTCCTTTTCCCTTTGTGTCTTACAGCTGCCGCTGCTGAATTATGAGGCTTGTTGAATCATCTGCAGAAGATAGCGTTGTTTCTGCAAAATGGAAGAAATGTGGTATATAGATTGTGGTATATAGATTGCTGGCATTGAAAGAAACCAGAGTAAATATGCAAGAATGACCACAAGGCCCCAGACGTGGGTGTCTTTATCCGTTTGCCTCATCACTGGGAGGTTTTAGTTTGGAGATGTGGGGAGGGAGAGGGATTGGAACAAGACTTTTGAATTTTTGAGCAATTTAGTTGAATTTCCACTTGATATATTTTTAGATCTGTATACGGTAGCCACACTTCTCGAGAGAGGTAGTTTCAGAAAAGATTGTGTTATGTTAATGATCACAGCAATTAAAACTTTAATGTGTGTGGAGGAGGGTAGTGAGACAACTGGAATTTGATCCCCAGAACCAACTCCAGTTTTCCTCTGAACTCCATGGAAGTGATGGGGCACACGTACCACCTCCCATCATGCTCTCATTCGTCATGATACTCTCCAGAGCCTCTGCTTCTCTGCTTCAGTTTCGGCTTCCAGGTTCCGGCCTTGCTTTAGTTACTGCCTTGGTGTCTCTCGGTGCTGGACCATGATGGGGACATTAAACCAAATAAACCTGTTCTTTCCCAAATTGCTTTTGGTCATGGTCTTTTTCACAACAACAGAAAGCCAGCTAGGAGAAAGCTTTTCTTAACTTTCCCCCCCTTTTTCTGAGCGAGCTTAGGACTTTGGGAAGGACTCAATTCTGCAATCAGACCGATGGTATTAAAAGTCAAGTACTAAGCACCGCCACAGTAAGGTCTTGCGATGAACACAAGTTAACCTCTTCAGGCCTTAGTTCTTCATCTTAAAAATAAGGAAGTGAAATCAAATATCATAGGAAGCACATACTAGAGCAACACATGTGCTTCTTTTTAACTTAGTCTGAGCATACTTCAGGGAGCAGCCGTGACTCAGCTGCCAAACAGTGATGAGAGTGGTTGGATTTGACTCTTCTCGTCCGTGTTTGAAATCAGTGATTCCATTTGCGTTGTGAACAACCCCAGCACCTTGTGCTGAAGCACATTGCATAAGGATAGTTTGTCCTTATGTGTATTTTGTTGTTTCTCTCTCTCTCTCTCTCTCTCTCTCTCTCTCTCTCTCTCTCTCTCTCTCTCTCTCTCTCTCTCTCTTCCCCCTGAACTTTACACGGAATTTGGGAAAGAAGACCATACCATAAAATGATAGTAGAGGGTCTAGCTTAAAGTTTCAGTTATGTTGACTGTAGCTCTTTGACCTCTTTTAGCTTGGGCTCTGTACTTATCAATATAACACTGACTTTATGGGGTTATATGATTTAAGTGGGAAAAATAATGGATAGATGTCCAGTTTTGCTTAACATATGGTAAGTAGTTAGTAGGAATTTTAGAATTTAGTAGCATGCTTAATTTTAACACTTAAATGCAGAAGAAAAAGACATTATTTACTTAGTTGGACTGTAGTCAGTTTGGGGCTCTGGTTTGCACTTGGTCATTTTAGGAAGGGCACTCATGACTGTGTCTTGTTTATATATGGTCCAATCTTATGAATACAATGTGGGTGTCCATAAAGAGAGCACATTGAGTGGCTTAAAGTTAAGTGAGGGGTGATAGGAAGACTTAGTTTTCCTTTGAAAAGTTCACACCTAAATAATAGACTTGAAATTACGAGAAAACCACACTATTAAAAGCTACAGAAGCCACAGTAGGCTGAGAGGTTATTTTAGGTGTTCCATTTTAGCATGGGCCAACTTCTGCCATGCAAATGTGAACCTAGTATACAGCGTGGCTTCACACGCTCAACCCGAGCCTCGTGCCATCTACTCTCCCCTAGAACCTTCTGTTGCTCATTCAAAGTTTAGGTGTGTTTATCAAGCAGGGATGTGTTTATTTAAGCATGCCTGTAGTCATGTCCATGCAGTCATGTTGACATAAAAAAGTGGGGTCACAAATGTTTGGGACTGCCTAGCAAACCATCAGTGCTTGGGCAGGTAGGAGAGCAGAGAAGCCAGCCCCAGTGGCAAAATTAAAGATAGATAGTTACCACAGCATGATACTGCACTATGGGCTGATCGGAGAAATAGTGAAAGCCCCCCCCCCAAGGCTCTTGTGTGCTTTACAGCTCTCTGCTGTCCTACTGTGTGCTCATTTAATCCTTTAGAAGGCATGGATCACAACTTCTGATACCTCATGCTTGGCTCCTTGAGATTTATTGGAATGAACAGAGAAGAAGGTATGTAAATCTCATTGACTGTAAGCACCGAGGCTTGCTTCATTTCCTTATGACTATGATGAGAATTTTGTCACAAGTTCTCATCATACAGATGACACCAAGTCAGGCCTCTACCTTCCACAAACATGCAATGGCAGGCCCACTCTCCTCCTATAAACAATAAAGAAATGGGAAAGGGAAAAAGTCAGAAACACACTGAGTTTATGGAGATTCTGTCCGGGTGGTATCTCAGTAGAAAAAAAGAAAATTATTATTTTACTGTTTGTAAAATAATGAAAATCCTAGTTGCCACCACAAGCCATGCCTCAGAATGGATTTCAGGTAGTTTCAAAATAAAAAGGAAATTTTTTTTTTTTTTTGGTTTTTCGAGACAGGGTTTCTCTGTGTAGCCCTGGCTGTCCTGGAACTCACTTTGGAGACCAGGCTGGCCTCGAACTCAGAAATCCACCTGCCTCTGCCTCCCAAGTGCTGGGATTAAAGGCGTGTGCCACCACGCTCGGCAGAAAAGGAAATTTTTAATGAAGCGACAACAGCATGCCCCTAGAGCTCATCACATGAGAGAGTATGACTTATGTTCGCTTTCATCTGAGGTCTGGCTGTGTAACACAGGCTGGTCTCAAAGTTGTGGCAACTGTTTTTGCCTCAGAATCAAGTCCTGGAGTTATAGGTCTATATCACCATCTCCTGCCGAACACCAGACTTCCTAAGCATAAACAGAGTAATGAAAAAATATTCACAATAAAAACATTCAGTATAAGAATAAAAATCAAGTAACAAATGGCAAGTATTTGGTATAAGATAAAGGAGAGTTTCTAGTTTAGTATACTTCATATATTGTTGTTTTCTCTGAGATTGAAACAGTCCATCTTGCAGGAAGATACTTAGGTAGGAAGGCAAACCACTCAGAATAGCTTCAGGAAGTCCCTGAAACTGACAAGATTTACTAGACCTCTCTTTGTCAGAGTAAGTGATAAAAGCTGAGTCTCTCTCAGAGAAAAGCTAAGCTGCAAAGAAGATCCTCAGACAACCAAAGCTTCAAAGAAGACTCAGAGACCAGCTCAGCAACCTAGAAGAGGCAGAAGCTATCCAAGCTGCCTAAAGAGGTTTAGACGAACTGAGTGTTACAAGATTCGCCGACCTGTTGAGCTGCCTGCAGCTGTGCTATGTGCTCTGGGCTCCTGGCTTTGTGAGCTCTCACTCACGCTGGGCTCGGCTTTGGCGATGCAGCTGTCTTTCAGTCATTTCTGCTCCTGTAAGGAACCCCTCACCCAAATTCCTGTCAGTAACCCCAATAAAACTCATTAGTGCATTAAGTTGGCCTTTGGTGCTATTCATACTTTGATTTGTTGTGAGTTGACATGTGTGTAGTGCCTCCCTAGGGAAACTTTTGTCTTACAACAAACATTGAGCCCTACTAAGAGGATTACGACTACAGCTGGACAGTCCAAGGATGAACATATACAAATGCCCCGATATTACTGACAAATTTCAAATCATTTAGTATCGAAATATTAATTAAATAAGAAATAACGTGTTGAAATAAAATAAATGTTTCTAAATACATTTAGTTTTGGTGATAGTGTGGCAAACTTCATAGTTAAGGTAAAACAGAAACTATACATTGGTGGAGACACCACCATGCCCAGCTAAGAATATATTTTTATATATTCTTTTCACATCAGAGTCTAGGGGAGACGTGCTGAATTCGTTGCTTTGCTCATTGTCCTGTTGTGTGTGTGATTAGTAGGGTGCTTTGCCTTGATGTGTCACATTCTACACCCAGCTACTGTCTGATTCATAATGTCATGAGATTTTCTTCCTCTCCCTTGTTTCTCGTATTTAAAATGAGAGGTTTGACTTGCTCTTGGCAAGCCTGTGTATTTGTGGTGTGTGCTCTTCTTGTTGCAACACACCAGAATTATGTTGTTTTGCTTGCCTCATTTTTAATGGTGCTGAAGTTGGTTAATAGTGTATGAGTACCCCTCCATAATCAACTTCCTTATGGCCATTTTGCATGATGGTTAGTTAATATATTTGCTAGTGGGACCGGAGGAGGTGGTTCAGTGGTTAAGTGCTCTTACTGCTCTTGTAGAGGACATGGGTTCAATTCCCAGCACCCACATGGCAGCTCACAATCACCAGTTCCAAAGGATGTGATGCTCTCTTCCTATGTCTGCCAGCTGATATAGTCTTGTGGTGCACATACATTCAGACACACACACATTAAATAAAACTAAAAAAATTAAGAATATATTTATTAGTGATCATTGTCTTGATCTGCCATTATATTAGAATTTATTAAATAGTAGGTTTCTAATCTACTTCTATATCAGGCAACTGATAATTTTTGTAAGACTTAAAAAATGAAAAATTATCTTTTTTAATAATCTAATTACTTCAAAACTTCTAGAAAGGTAGCTACCCATCACTTTGATTCTGTGCATCCGTTTTGAGAGCTGTAGTTTCTGGGGCCTTCGTCTTCGTACCTTTCTCTTTCTTTTGCTTCTGTCATTTGGCCACTTACTGCTCTGGCTCAGCAGATAGGTATTGCTTGGGGAAGAGTAAGAACACCGTGGCCTAAACTTTTGAAACGATGCTGACGGTAGAAGGAGTTTTGGGTGGATTTCGATAGGATGATAATCTACATGGCCACATGTTTAAGGAATATGATGCTTTCTCCAAGAAACATTTTGCATTCAAATAGGAAGAAAGCAAGCGAGCTCCAAGGAGCTCCAGGTACTGTGCTCCCGGGGGAGCAGCCCACGAACTCATTTTTGTTATGTGTCCGTTGCAGTCTGGAGAGTTCTGTCCATTCAGGAAATCTGCCTAGCAGCATTGCCTAGTAGCAATGACCAGTTCACCTGACTGGGTGAGGCCTGCTGACATTCTGGGAATTCTCTTTTACTCAAAGTGTATTGACTAAATAATTGCATATAAAAGAGCCTCAGGGCAACATTTTGAATGGTGTCTGACCAAATGCTTGCACCGCAGTATAGCCAAGTGGGCACATAACATTACCACTGTAGAAAGTCTCTATGATCTTACCGTTAGGTCAGAGTTGATTTTGTTAGCCTACAGAATTCAGAGCCTGTTTTCTTGTTGTTGTTGCTTTCTCTCTCTCTCTCTCTCTCTCTCTCTCTCTCTCTCTCTCTCTCTCTCTTCCTTTTTGCTATTTTGCTTTTTTGCTTTAGGGATACAGTCAATTAAAAAAAAGTCTCCTGTCCTTATCTGGTTCACACCAGATAAATAAGACCCAAAGCAGCTAGGACATTTTATAGCTCCGTGGAAATCCATCCTGATAAAGAAAGCACCCTTCTTGGAACCCCCCTCCCTGCCCCATCTATTATCACATAGCGCTTTATTGACAACTTTGTGATAAGAACTAATGACTATTTAACTTCCTTATTTACACTATAGAAAAACCTACTAATTGCTGTCTTGTTTGTTCATTAAAATTTGCCACTTTAAAAAAGTGAGTGCCTTTGTTTCTAGTGAGTGAATTTTCTTCTTAGGAGACATTTAAAAAATTCTAGTGGCTGTGTTTAAAGCCTGAAAACATGACAGTGTGATGGAAAGTGGCTACTAATGAAGAAAGGGATTTTTTTCTATTTTCTACACACATGTGTGTGCACACACACACACACACATACATACACACACACACACACACACACACACACACACACACACACATCCAGTCCGTGGTGGGACATGCCTTTAATCCCAGCTCTCAGGAGGCAAAGGGGGGTGGATTTCTGAGTTGGAGGCCAGCATGGTCGGCCAAGGGCAGCCAGGGCTACTATAGAAATCCTGTCTCGGAAAAACAAAACAACAAAAAGAGTGAAACAGTGATAAATACATCACCAGAAGCATAAACTACCCAAGAGTTTTTACTGTCATGTCAGATTGACAAGGAGAGAATCCAGTTTCTTAGGGGAAAAGGCTCAATACTTCAGGCTCATGAAAGGCCTTCTTATGATAATTTGAAGTAAGAAGACTCATAAAAAGTCTAATCTTCCTTTCTTAGTCTCATTGAAACTGTACTTTGAAGCTCATTTAGGTTAAATTTCATCAAAACACGTACCATTCCTCTACGTGTTTGTTTTTTGATGACTTCAAACTCATAAGAGACTACTAGCAGGATTTGAAATTCAATGAATCATACTGATATATAATATACATATTTTTGTTTGCAATCATTGTATGAGCATGTTTTCTGATTTAGTTAACTTTATAAATGTTGACTAATTTAAATATTGTACTGGCTAGTTTGGTGTGTCAACTTGACACAGGCTGGAGTTATCATAGGAAAAGGATCTTCACTTGGGGAAGTGCCTCTATGAGATCCAGCTGTGGGGCATTTTCTCAATTAGTGATCAAGTGAAGGAGGGCCCCTTGTGGGTGGTGCCATCTCTGGGCTGGTATTCTTGGGTTCTATAAGAAAGCAGGCTGAGCAAGCCAGGGGAAGCAAGCCAGTAAGGAACATCCCTCCATGGCCTCTGCATCAGCTCCTGCTTCTGACCTGCTTGAGTTCCAGTCCTGACTTCCTTTGGTGATGAGCAGCTGTGTGGAAGTGTAAGCTCAATAAACCCTTTCCTCCCCAACTTGCTTCTTGGTCATGATGTTTGTGCAGGAATAGAAACCCTGACTAAGACAAATTGGTACCAGCGTAGTGGGGTATTCCTGTGACAACCTGACCATGTTTTGGGGAGGACTGTGGAAGGACTTTGGAACTTTGGGCTAGATGGTCCATTCAGTGATGAGACCTCTCTGAGATGTTGTGGAGGAGCTTGGAAGATTATGTTGAGAACAGTGCAGAAGATGGAGGCCTGGCTTGTGAAATTTCAGAGGGAAAATTAAAGACTCTTATCAGGGCCATGAAGACTCTGTGGTTCTGGTTAGCTGGGGCTGAAGAATCAGCTGTGAGTAACAAGATACCAGAACCACTAAAGTGAGCCGTTGTGTTACTGGGACTATTGATGCTGGTTAGCTGGAGCTAAGAAATTAGCGGTGAGTAAGAAGAGACCAGCATCACTGAGGTGAAATCTTCTGGGATGTGTTTTCTGAGAGCACAGAGAGTGTGTTCCAGTTAGCCAAGGTTGTGCCTCGTGCTGTAGCAGGACTTGGTACTGTGTAAGAGTCACCCAGGTGGTACTGCTTTTGAAGGCATGAAGGCATCATGAAGAACAGCTGAGGCTTGGTACACTGAGAGGCCATGGAAGGCCATTGGTGAAAGTGTACCCTCAGTTGTAATTGATGGCCCAGGACTGAAGGGGTCATGCAAAAGAGTTGAGGCTTGGAGATGCCAGTACTATGCGATGACCACCAAGGAAAGCAGCAGCAGTGGAGTACAAGCAGCTGGAGCCTAGAAGACAAGGTGTGTGCTACAACGGGAAGAGCTGGAGAAGTGACCCAACCCTTGGAGGAGCCCAGAAGATCGTGAGTTGGATCCCAGACTTTGGAGTTTGAGTTTTGCCTTTGATTGTGACTGTGCCCTGATATTTTTCCCTCTTGAAAGAAGGTATTTTAGAGGAGCCCACAGTTCAGAGACTTGAATTTTAAGATATTGGACATTTTAAAGGGATTGAACTTTTAATATGTAAAGACTGTGGGACTTTTTACATTATTGAGATCTTGGGGATGAATAAGAAAGTAAGGGTTGAGGCTTAATAGTGATATGTTGGTGTGTCAAGTTGACAAGGGGTCAATTGTACTGGCTAGTTTGGTGTGTCAACTTGACACAGGCTGGAGTTATCATAGGAAAAGGATCTTCACTTGGGGAAGTGCCTCTATGAGATCCAGCTGTGGGGCATTTTCTCAATTAGTGATCAAGTGAAGGAGGGCCCCTTGTGGGTGGTGCCATCTCTGGGCTGGTATTCTTGGGTTCTATAAGAAAGCAGGCTGAGCAAGCCAGGGGAAGCAAGCCAGTAAGGAACATCCCTCCATGGCCTCTGCATCAGCTCCTGCTTCTGACCTGCTTGAGTTCCAGTCCTGACTTCCTTTGGTGATGAGCAGCTGTGTGGAAGTGTAAGCTCAATAAACCCTTTCCTCCCCAACTTGCTTCTTGGTCATGATGTTTGTGCAGGAATAGAAACCCTGACTAAGGTTTCATTTGTTTGACCTAAATGGTATGGTGAATATTAAGCATAAGTAAAATGAAATTTTATTCCATAGTATAAAATCAAATTATATCATTAAAAATTATGGATCATTAGAAGCTCACTTATAACTGTAATTTCCTTTTTAAAAATTATTTTATTTACATTCCAAATGTTTCCTTCTTCCCAGTCCCCCCTTCCAGAGTTCTTCACCTCCTGCCCCTCCCCCTCCCCTTTGCCTCTGAGTTTAGACAGAATGTCCTCATCTGGAGTAGCATGCTTTCTTCAAGAGCCAAAGATCATCTAACAACGTCTACAACATGAGGCATGAGGACTCCTTTTTTTGAATTGCCATTGAATTGAATTGATTTTTTCTTTCTTTTTTTAATGAAAAGGGAAGTAAAAATACTTTATAATAGAATTTAAGATGTACATGGAAAATAATTCAGATAAACACGTTAAAGTTGAGCATTTTCATGGAAAATTAAAGAGTAAAGTGGTAGACATGTAAAACATTGCTAAACATTAACTGAAATATGGAATAGCAACATTTTATGATAGAATCGAAGATTTACATGGAAAATATTTCTGATAAAATTGTAGAAAAATGTAGAAAAACATGTTAGAATTGAAGATTATCATGGAAAATTTTATATAGATATAATAATGGTAGGCATAAAAGTATTCCTAAGTTGATTGAAAGTGGAATTATAAACATTTTCTGATAAACTTCAAGATTTACATGGAAAATATTTCTGATAAAATTGAAGAAATATATAGAAACACATGTTAAAATTAAAGATCATCATGGAAATTATTATAGTTAACAGTTCAAAGTTCATTTCAGCATGTCTGGAAAGTCAAGACAACATGAATTTGAAGCAGCTTGTCACAATGCAACTACAGTCAAGAAAAATCCAGTAGTAGATGCTCTGATCTCTTTCACCACTTGTTGCTGGAACCCCAAACAAGGAATAATGCCACCGATAGTGGGCAATTCTTTAATCAAAATACACCACATGCTGCCCGGAGGCCCACCTTCCAGGTAATTACAGATTCTATCAGGTTGGCAACATTAACCACCACACAAACTGACATCAAATCTTTAGTAATGAAAAGAAAACAATTTAAACAATAAACAATACTACTCCCTCTAGGCCAACCTCTAGTTATACGGACTAAAGATGATAATCTTTGAGTATTCCTTCAACACTAATACACTAAGCATGCCCAAACCCCATTTACTATCTTCTCAGAGCCCTCAAGGTATAGAAATAATTTGTTGTGTATTTTTCACCTGTGTAGGTAATTCACTACCTAGCAAATGAACTTCAATATTTTAAGAATAAACTTATCACTTTGTTTTTAAGTTTGTCGAGTAGAGTGCAAGAAGGCTGGGCAGTCATGAGACTCTGCAGCAAAAATAAACTCTTCATATATTGACTTTATTATGCCCACTAGCTGATTGAGCCAGTGGACATAAGAAATAGACACAACACAGATTCTCTTCTGGAGATTCTAAATTAGAGATAAAATAATGGATGTAGCTCCAGGTGTGTCACCCTTCTATACTGAACATTATTTCAACCTTACCTTTTATTTTTGAAGAGGGACTCAATAGAGCCAAATAATCCAGGTCTTTTCTCCATTCTGAGGTCTCAAGACACCGGTGCCTATTGACTGGCAAACTTGTACAGTCTGATCCTAGCTTAGGCATCGGCCTAACGAGTTAGTTCCCTTTAGACTTTGGCCAAGTCTCTATTCACTGGCTTTATTAATAGTGAACAGAATGATGGAGTAGGAATTTTACAAGGTTCCCATCTGATACCACCCAGCCATGTCCTGGGAGGAAGCCACATTGATAGCTCTAATATAAGAAAATCATGCTAAGCCATGTACTCTGTTTATAACTAGGCTGCTGTCTACGGTTTACTTCTATGAAAGCTGCTGGCTCTCATTGGTAAAGAAACTATAAGATCAATGCCTAATGTGTGTGTGTGTGTGTGTGTGTGTGTGTGTGTGTGTGTATGAGAGAGAGAGAGAGAGAGAGAGAGAGAGAGAGAGAGAGAATCAGCCTGGGATCTTGCTGTTTATATATTAACTTCCTTGTGATTAAAGAAGGAGTTCAGGGGCTGGAGAGATGGCTCAGGAGTTAAAAGCACTGGCTGCTTTTCTAGAGGACCCAGGTTCCAATTCCAGCATCCACATGGAAGCTCGAAGCTGTCAGTAACCCTAGTTCCAGGGCATCTGACACCCTCACAGACATGTATTCAGGAAGAACACTAATGCACAAGAAATAAAAATAAATAAATTATTAAAAAGGAGTCCATTGAGTTATTTTCAATGGGATCATAAAGAGCACTAATGACATAACTTTGGTTTCGCCCACTCCTTGCAGTCCTCCCTACATGCCTGCTGAATGAAGCGAAAGAGAAATCAGTTTTCTACAGTAAACACTACCAGTGCCTACAGGATAGTTTCTAAATATTACTCTCAGTGACGTCAGTACAAGCAGGGCTGTGTATCTAAATGTGTTTATCTCTTTCAAAAACATTCTGAAACCCAGTGCACCCTTATTGATGTCTTGCTTTTGTTTTGATATGAATAGGATTCTTTAAAGATTTTTAACAAGTTCTTCGATTAAACACCTGAAGAACTCTAGACTAAAAATGTTAAGCTGAGAGAAAGAGGTTAGGAAGTAGGGATTTCTGAATAATGATAACCACATTATTCAAGTTAAAAGATTTATCTGATGTGTATGACTATTTTGCCTAGATGGATGTCTCTGCTCATGGAAGCCAGAGAAGGAGATCGGATCCCCTGGAATTTGAGTTCAGACTGTTGCTGGCTCCCACGTGTGAGCTGCGAATGTACCCCGTGTCCTCTGCTAGAGCTCCCAAGGCTCATCACTGGTAAGACACCTTTCCAGCCCTTAACAAGATACAGTCCTTATAGGTAATTCAAAAGTTAGTTTGAAAGCCGTTGAGTGAAGAACGGGACTATGGAAATTAGGGTTCCTTGTTTTCATGAATGGAACATGACATTAGAAGCTGAAGTTTGTGTCTTCACTGCTGCTGGGCCAGCTCGTGTTTAGCCTTTCCGTGGACATCGCTATAATAAAGGCTCATCACTATAAGTAGGCATAATAAAGTCAAACCGACACCCACATGTTCTGGCTGTGTATGTATTTATACACATAAGCAATAATAGCAAAGTGAGTGCATCTGTATGTATTTGTTTGCTCACGTTACTGTAGGTTTAAATTATTTCAGAAGTGCTTTATGTGTACCAGTAAATACCAGGCCTGTTAAGATGATAGGTCCTGTTTGCTGCTTCTAGTCTCTTCCTCACACTTTGCCAAGGCCAAGTAAACAATCAGTCCTGAGTTCTCTGGAGTCAGAACTTCTTCCCGCCTTACCTTTGTTCTGTCAGAGCATTCTTTCTAATATTGGGTTCGTTGTTGTAATGTTTCCTTTGTTTTTTTCTTATCTGCTTGATCTATCCTTTTAGCAATGATACCAAAAGAGTGTCATGGCTACTTTGACATTTTCAGCCACATGGTACAAACTTGTAAATCCCTTTTAACTTCCTTCCCTTCATCTCTTCTTGGTAAACAACTACATGGTGTTCAGATTTCTTCTTGCTTGTTCCTTTTACAAAAATATGTAGGAGTAGGTGTGATTTTCCATTTCCCTCTCCCTTTTACACAAAAGTGACAGACTAGAGGTTTTTCTGCTTCAACCTTTGGTCATTTAACAGCATCAAGAAAGAGGAGAGTCTCTGCTGCAAAATGAGAGGATGTGGGGGAGGAGGCTGGGGAAAGCACATCTCCGGGAAGATTTTCTCTGGCTTGTAAGGTATAATTTATTGTATTCTTTTATGAAACATTCAGAAAATACCGCCTTTCTGTCCCACTGGATATGCCTGCCTTGTATGATTGAAAGACTGAAAGTAGAACAAGACGTTTGGATTCACTGGAGTCACAGGATGGCATCAGAGATCTCAAACTATGAGTCATAGCGAAATCAGCTTTGAAGTGTGGCTACCAGTAGACCATCCTTCCACATCTGCCCTTCTGCAAGAAGAAGGCCTGTGGATGTCTCAATACCCACTCTCTGGAGACTTCAACGTTGACTTTAGACAGATTACTCATGCCAGGTAGTGTACACTGCAATTATCCAAGCCAGGGGAGCCACAGAAGCATCAAAGCACAAGCTCCTATGACAGCTAAGCCCCAGAGGGTTAGCTGCAGATGTCAGAGTGGGGATATTGTTCTGGAGTCTGAGAACTGGAGATGAAAGGAGCCTCAAACACTGCAATGAGTAAACAATGAGGGACAGCAGAAGGTCCTCCAGCTAGACCAAGCACCGCCTCTCAGAGGCTCCTTTGAAGTTCTTGTGGAGAGTGCATGTGTGTGGTGGATCAGCTGAGTGGATGGAGCCTGGACACAGACACAAACATGCAGACATTTCACTCTTAGATTTGGCAAAGAGAATGAAGACTGAGTGTGACCACTCAGCCTCGTTTTACAAACTGCGGAATACTAAACTCAGGCTCATGCCTAGGAACATCTGAAAACTAAATTATGCTTTAAACGCCAAGTGACAAATGTAAACAGTTTATATTTTCAGGAGAGTGAAAGAGAAAGTATGTAATTTACAGCATAAATTCTTTGATTAGTGACCTAGAATTAAATAGGAGGACCTAAAAGCATTTAAGTAATGCCCTGGGCCTACAACTGGATGACCTGCGAAGCCCTCTCTAACTTCCTTCCCTTTCCCACTCTTCTTTCATTTTTGAATTGGTGACCCATAGCTGTGATAGAACATGAATATCCCAACAAAAACATTTTAATTAAATTTCTTTAGCGTTTAAAACTGGAAAGAAATTAAGTGTGACTGATATTTTCAAGAAGGCATCCCCCTCCCCACTCCCCTCTCCTGAGTTTCTTTCCTAATTCTAAAAACTTCTACTGAATTGACGACAATTGTGCGAACTTTTTGGAGTCCAGAGAAATGTTTTGATCAGGTATATATTTCTGAATTTGCTTTTGTAATTTTTTTTTTAACGCAGATGACTTTGTTAGGAATGCTTCAAATAATATATAAAAATAAATAATAAAAATAATAGAAGCTAATCATGCTGAAATATAGCTACGTTCACACACACATGTGTAAAAACCTGCGGAGAGCTGTATTGGGGTGCCATGCCACCTGGCAGGAACTTGGCATGGACCAAGGTGAAGTTCCTCTCCCAGCCTTTGAGTGGGAATTCCTGTGTTAGCCAGGATCCCCTCCACTTAGGGTGGGGCACTCAGAACAAGGTGAAGTTCCTCGTTCTTCTAGATCTACAAATTTCTGAATTAAGCAGGTGACCCGCCCAGCCGCCTGAGCATTAGAGCCAATGCCCAGTGAACAGTCAGACCAGTTCTCCTGAACACACCCTGGAATTTGGGGGAAGTTTCTTGCCTGAAACTTTAAAATTCTGTGTCCTCCTTTAAACCTTGAGCCTTTGAACAGCAGCTGTTTTCTTGGTCTCCTTCTCTTCTTGAAGGCCTGTTCTATTGAGAAGTAATGGCTGTGGCTCCAGAGACCTCTCCCCTTCTTTGTTCCAAGAATTTTCTGGCCAACATGGGAAGGAATTCAGAGTCTTCATAATTGCCTTAGTTAAAGATATCCTAAGGTCCTTTTGAGTCCCACACCTTCTTTGCAACTTCCTGCTCCTGCCTGGAGTCAAGGATAGGCTGAATTCCATTCTGCAGTCATGAGACATTCTTGAGTAAGAATCCTCACAGAATGTGTTAATTGATGTGTTAATTCCAGGTAGATCTAAAGATGGATAGTTAGCCAATGGGTTGAAACCTCAACTTGACTGATGTAACCTGTACCTCTAAAAAGTATAAAAACTGCCTTTAATGTCCCTTCGGGGTTACCATCCTCTTTGTGGGCAGGATGACCCCGACTAGTTGGCTCATTAAACTTCTTGCATTTTGCATAGATTGCTGCCTCCATGTCTCCTTGAGGGGGGATCTTCTCAAGAGAGGCTCTTCGAGTCTTACATTTGGTGCATTGTTGGGGAATCCTCCCCTTCTCGGAGCCGGACTTTAGCAGTTGGAGGAATTGCTCAAGCAGGTATTGTGTTTGTTGTCTGCTTGTCTGCTCTCTCTGCTGTCTGTCATGTTTTTTGTACTCTCTCCTTGTTCGCTTTGTTCACAGATGTCTAAGTAACCTGTGACCAGTCTAGAGCTGGCAAAGCGTGCAGACGTGCTGTAACGCTGTGGCCTGGGAGAATCTGAGGGACGCCTTGGATTCTCAGGGAACCTGAACCTCCCCTCAGGGGACCCGAACCTCTTCTGAAAAGCATGAGATTACCGGTCATGAGACCATGGTCTAGAAGTCTTTCTGTTTTGTCCCTTTTCATTTTGTTTTGACTGTTTTTGTTCCTTTGTATCTAACTTTTGACAGATGGACATGGGACAAACTGTTTCAACTCCTCTGACTTTAACCTGAGATCACTGGGGTGATGTCTGTAGACGGGGCCATGGTCTCTCAGTAGATGTCAGGAAGTCCAAGTAGACCACTCTCTGTTCTTCTGAGAGGCCTATGTTCGGGGTTGAGTGGCCAGCTGAGGGCTCCTTTGTTTTGGCCCTTATCCATGCTGTCCGGAGCCAGGTTTTCAACCTGGGACTTCATGGCCATCCAGATCATATCTTGTACTGAAAGGATAAGGTTGCAAGCTAGGAGTTCCCCGTGCCTGAGTCTTGGGTGACCCCAAAGGAGCAGAGGTTCAGTCCACTCTTTGTTGGCCTGGAAGTGTGCACACATCACACCCGCCCCCAGGGTCTGGCCACAAACCTCTGGGAGTGTCCCTGGCGCCTTTTCCTGTCTTGCCTCTGCAGAGCAGCTATGGCAAGGACAAGCACGGCTGGGGGCTGGCAGAATCACTGCAGGGGCTGCGGAGCTCATGCCTGGGGGCGCTTAGGTCCCCAACACCTACTGTCAGTGGGGGAGGGTGGGCTTTGAATACGTAATCCTGGCCCTGTAACAGGAAATGTGTAATCGGAATTACATATTGACGCTGTATAACCCTGGCGAGACACTGTGCGTAGTGGCCACGTAAGCGGAAATGACTTATCCGGCCTCTGTGGGAGGCTGATAGGTTCTCAGAGATTGTGGGCTCGGATGGTTTGAACTGATTGGCTTAGAAGCTATGGAGTGGCTTGTATAGGCAGGCTTTGCTGAAAATCTATAAAAGCAGTTGTGTATCTGCACCCCGTGTTCACTGTTCTCTACCCTGCCTGGGAGAGGGCCGTGGCCCCAGGGCTCTGGAATTAAAACCTCTTGCATTTGCATCAAGACTGTTTCTCGTGAGTGATTGGGGTGCCGGCTTCCGAGGCATGGGGTGCTAGGGTGCCCCCCCATTTTTCTTTCAGGTCTTACAGTACATTCTAGTCTGGGAAAGTCTAGTTATGGACCCTCCCCACTGGGTCCAATCCTGGTTAAATTCAATACCCCTGGGCCCCCCTTCTGCTACAGTTCTTGCCTTACAGGATCCCCCTCCACCTAAGAAAGATGTCCTTCAGGATTCGTCCTCTTCTGACTTACTTCTCATGGACCCCCCCCCTTCTCCATACCCTCCTTCTTTGAATCCACAGAGATCACCACCAGCCCCTTTAGCTCCATCTTCCAAGGCTGGTTCTGGACCAGCTATGGGGACTCAGAGTCTAGAAGCTGTGCCCCCCAGGTGCTGTGGTGACCCTTCCCCTCCGCGCGCGTACAGGACAGCCAATGAGGATGGCAACCAAGCACTTCAATACTGGCTGTTTGTGACGGCCGATCTTTACAATCGGAAATCTCAGCATCCCCCTTTCTCTGAGAATCCTCAGGGACTCATTGACCTTCTAGATTCTATCTTGTTTACCCATCAGCCCACCTGGAATGACTGTCAGCAGTTTTGGCACTGAAGAGAGAGATAGGATCATTCTAGAGGCTAGAAAAAATGTTCCTGGGGAACATGGGACCCCCACCCAGAACCCTGCTTCCATTGATGATGGATTCCCTCTCTGCTGCCCTGCCTAGAACTTTAACTCTCCTGAAGGTAGGGAACACCTGAAGGTCGATAGCCAGGCTCTGTTGGCATGTCTCAAAGGGGTGACTAATTTGGCCAAGGTAAGAGGGGTCATTCAAGGGCCAGACAAGCCCCCCTGCTACCTTCCTAGAAAGGCTGATGGAGGCCTTTAGGCAACATACCCCCTATGATGTAGAAAGCAAGGAACACAGAGTCACAGTAACAGCTTTCATAGACCAGACTAGCCAGGAAATTAAGAGGAAACTTCAGAAATTAGAGGGACTGGGAGATAAGACTTTAAAGGATCTTGTACAGGTGGCAGAAAAGATATTCCTGAACAGGGAGATGAAGGAAGGAAAACAGGCTAAAAAACAAAAAGAATTAGAAGAAAGAGAGAAAAAGCGAGACAGGAGGCAGGAAAGGAATCTTCAGAGGATTTTGACCACAGTAGCTAGGGATAAAGAAGTTCAGATGGGCCTGAGCCCCCAGAGGGACCAACTAGAGAGAGAGACCAGTGTGCCTATTGCAAGGAGAAGGGATACTGGGCTCGATATTGTCCCCAAAAAGAAACTCCCATCTCAGCCCTGAGGGCCCAAGATATTGGCCCTTCAGGGAGACAGCGACTAAGGAGGACAGGGCTCGGAATCCCTCCCTGAGCCCAGGGTAGCTCTCAAGGTGGAGGGGATGCCTATTCAGTTCCTGGTGGACAAGGGAGCTCAGTCTTCTGTGCTATTGGGGACAGAAGGACCAATGTCAAACAAAAAATCGTGGGTTCAAGGGGCAGCTGGTGTCAAACAATATTCATGGACTACCCAAAGATCTATAGATCTTGGAGTGGGCCGGGTATCCTACTCATTTCTTGTGGTACCTGAGTGCCCAAGCCTGCTATTAGGAAGAGATTTATTAGCCCAAAATTGTAGCCCAAATTCCTTTCCAACCTGAGGGACCACGAGTTGTAGGACCGACTGGAGAACCTATACAGGTCTTAACTATGCAGCTAGAAGATGAGTATCAACTGTTTGAGACCAAGAACGAGGCCATGTCCAAGATGAATTACTGGCTACAAACCTACCCACAAGCTTGGGCAGAGACTAGCAGACTGGGACAGGCTAAGAATCAACCCCCAGTCCATGTAGAACTAAAGGCTCTCACCAGCCCAATAGCAGTGTGTCCACCTATGTCCAGAGAAGCCAGAAACGGCATAAGTCCTCACATTGCTAGATTACTCCAGCTTGGCGTTTTGGCCAGTGCAGGATCTCAGGGAAGTAAATAAAAGGACACCAGACTTCCACCTCACCTTGCCAAACCCCTATAACCTGTTGAGTTCCCTGCTCCCGTCTAGGACTTGGTATATTATGCTAGATTTAAAGGATGCTTTCTTCTGCCTTTCTCTGGCCCCCAGAGCCAGGGGTATTTTGTCTTTGAATGGAAAGATCCAGAACTGGGAGTTATAAGCCAGCTGATGTGGATCCAGCTGCCCCAAGGGTTCAACTGCAACTTGACGTATGTAACCTGAGCCTCTAAAAAGTATAAAAAACTGCTTGTAATGTCTCTTTGGGGTCGCCTCTCCCTCATGGGCAGGTCGACCCCAACTAGCTGGCTCATTAAACCTCTTGGATTTTGCATAAATTGCTACCTCCGTGTCTCTTTGAGAGGGCATCTTCTCCAGCAAGGCTCTTCGAGTTTACACTATTTCATCCCCAGCTTTCCTTCCAGGTGACCTGGTTCCCTTAGCTACAGGCGGCTACAAAAACCCCATTCTGGTATACTAACACATATATATTTTATAGTACAGGGCCCTGTAGAAAATGCTAGTTATTATTATAATGACCACAATTTCTGCTTTTTAATGCTCATAATAGTCAGAGATACTAGTGGTCATAAGAAACCAGTAATAAAAACAAATACATAGCATCTTTCTACTCAATTTTATAGACCCTGTGAATTGAAGGGGCTATGGAGCTCTCGTAAGAACCTTTGCTTTGAGTTGGTCATCTTGTTGCTGTCAGAGGCTTGATGGCACCAAAAACCTGGGAATCTTTCAGACTATGTTTCTGGCTTTATTTTCATCACTAGATCCTCACAGGGATGGAGATTCAAGGCCCTTTGATTTCTCTGGTTGAAGGATTTTGCCCGTAGATTTCTGATGCAGATTTTCTTTTCTCACACAGTGACTATAAGGGTGACATGGGAGATTTCTCAGTGTGCCGTTGACACCATTGTCTTTTGGGACTCCCAGCTTTGGGGTTGCTTTTCAACTTATTGGCACTGAGTCCTTGGTCCTCCTGAGTCACAAAGACCCACAAGGCAAATGTTGACTCAGGTCCTTGCATGGCTCTGTGGTTGTGTGATTTCTCGTCACTTCTGGCCTCTGAGAATTTCCCTGACTTTCCTGCCATCTAAGATACACATTCATTTTAAAAAAGAAAACCACTCTACAAAGCTTTTGTTTTTGTTTCCTGTTCGATAACCTCCTGAGAGGATTTCTTTGGGTAGCTAGAATATTGTCCTGATTCTCATCAAATTAATTTTGTCGAATCTTGTTTGATTACAGACATCCTATGACATAGCTCATTAGAGCTGAAGAGAGGATAAAATAGACAGCTTTTTTGTTGCATTAATAAATAAGTGAATTTTTATGTTACCACATAAATGAGTAATAGTATATTTTGAGGCTATACAGTATGCCATCATATTGACAAATTAGGGATACCCCCTTTTGAGAGAGGTTTTTGTTGTTGTTTGTTTAGTATAGAATAGAGTTTATTCAGGGCATGGGGAGGGGAGTTAAGAGGGTAGTAGAGGCAGAGAAAGGCAGAGAGGAGAGAGTAGAAAAGTAGAGGCCAGCCATGACCATGTGGAGAGAGGGGGGAAGGGAAAGGGGAAGGGAAGAGCCCAAGAGGGCAAGAGAGAACAAGAGGATAAGAGGCAAGAGGAAGAGAGAGAGAGAGAGAGAGAGAGAGAGAGAGAGAGAGAGAGAGAGAGAGTTTAAACCCCCTTTTTAACTTGCTCCAGGAAAAAGAAAAAGAAAAAATAAAAAGAATTTGTATACATTGCCATTATAACCAGTCTTTTAAGTGAAAAGTTCTCTGAAATGGACCCACATTGTCCTGTCATTTACCACCCCCTCTCCTAACTGGTAAATGTTTTTTTCTCCTCTCCTCCTTCTTCATCTTCCTCCTCCTCTCCTCTTTTCCCTCCTCCTTCTTCTTTTGCATTTTATTAATTTTTTAAAAGCCAGCTATACTGTGAAGCTCCTGCATTTCTACTTGGTACCATGGGCTGATGGGCTCCTTGCTCATTTATCTGGGGATGTGAGGTGTCTGGTGTCTGCCTTTCGTGTCTTGCAGTGTTCCTTGTTGAGATGAGTCAGAACAGAAATGCGGCCTTAGACATTTCTTCTGCAGTGCCGCAGACCATGAAGCAAAGCAAAGGGCAATCTGTTTATAAGTCAGACACCTACAGTTGCAGAGCAAGATAAGCAGTCAGCTTTGTCCAGGTTGGGAGGCCATTCTTACTGAATTTCTTTGCTTGAGCTACTACAAAAAGAGCTCGAAGCAATACACAGGTCTGGGTTCCTTAAGGAAGCCCATGCAGGGCCTGAGTAATATCTTACCTAAGCTGCACAAAAAGTCTCTGTCAAGGTTTCTATCATTCCCCCTTTCAATCAGCAAGTGTTTTGTAAGTACCTGCTGTGAGTAAACAGCGTGCAAGGAGGTGGTAGAATCATCCGGGAAGCATAAGGAAATGATTAACACGTTTGTCAGGACTGCTAAATGCAAATGACCTTAGAGGCTCCTGGTGCGTAGCGCCAGCTCTTGCCTTTCTACTCTGCTGCCCTTATACTTGCTGGCTGTCCCCAGCTGGCCTTGCTGGCCCCTCAAGGTGTTTCCTTTTCTTCATTCTTTTCCTGTCTTCCCACACACGTGCCCATTGATTACTACATATTTATCAATGCTTGCAATCGACAGCAGGCCGTTTCAGGTCAGGCCCCTCATTCTGATCACTCCTAGTACTAATTGAAGTACTTCATCATACAGACACATTTTCCCTGTAACTTCTCTTTTCCATTGTCTATTCCAGCCCCAGCAGATTATACCTGCCCACCTGCTTTTGCTCTTTCTCTTGCTCACTTATGCGCTTATTTATGTGTTTTAACTTCCCAGGAATTTCTCTTCTTAACATTTCAAAAGTATCGCTCATCTTTCATTATGAGTTGTTTGCAACATCTACAAGGCTAATACTACAGAATTAGTTCTTATATTTTTTAAAATTATAATATAATTAATTACAACATTTCCCCCTTCCCCTTTCCTTCCTTCAAAGCTACCCATATACCCGTATTCCTTGCTTGTTCTTTTTCAGATTCATGATGTCTTTTTTTATTTGTTGTTTTTGTGTACATATATGTATGTATACACACACGTATATACATATTACTAAATATATAAATACAACTGCTCAGCTTGATTAATTAATATTAGTCGTATGTATGTTTTTAGGGCTGACCATTTGGTATTACGTAACCAATAATTGGTTATTGGCTATTGGATAATTAGTGTGCCCTTCCCTGGGGAAGACCATTTTCTCATTATGAAAATTCCTTAGTTGAAAATCTGATGTCTTTTTTTTTATCTTGAACAACTTAGAAATATTGTAATATGTATGGAGGTTTTTTAAATTCATCTGAGTACCAGGGCTAAAATTAGCCAAGGCATTGTCATTATTCAGGGTCAAACTTCATAGGTTTATTTTTAGATGCAAGATGTGACTATACACAAGATAATTGTAAAAGTTATAGTCGAAGAATAAATATTGATTGGCCAAAATGTGTGTCTCTTCTCTTCATCGGTCATTTCTTTTCTTTTTTCCTGTAATTATTTATTCACTTTTTTCTTTAGGTCTGGAAGAAAATATTCTACTAGTCCATCATTGTTCCTAGCAAGTTGGAAGTGCAGCATGGTGGTATAGTAGGATATGGAGCCTACCATGGAAGACGGGGAGGCATGTTGTTTGAATATGCCAAGAAAAAAAAAAAAAAAACAGGTTGCATACTACTGTGTCCAGTATGCCTTTGGTTTAACCCTCTTTTAGATCTCTTGGTCATCTAATATTCCGGGAGAATCTTTTTTTTTTTTTATTTTTTGTTAGATATTTTCTTTATTTACATTTGAAATGTTATCCTCTTTCCTCGTTTCCCCTCTGGAAAAACCCTTATCCCATTCCCGCCCCGGCTCACCAACCCACCCACTCCCACTGTCCTGTCCTGGCATTCCCCTACACTGGGGCATTGAGCCTTCACAGAACCAAGGGCCTCTCCTCCCTTTCATGTCCAACAAGGCCATCCTCTGCTGCATATGCATCTGGAGCCATGGGTCCCTTTGTGTGTACTCTTTGGTTGGTGGTTTAGTCCCTGGGAGCTTTGGAGGTACGGGTTGGTTCATATTGTTGTTTCTCCTGTGGGGCTGCCAACCCCTTCAGCTCCTTGGGTCCTTTCTCTAGCTCCTCCATTGGAGACGTGCATTACCTTTACATGAAGCATGAGTCAGTTCCTTACTGAGACTTAATGCAGTGCCTCTGAGGAAAAAAAGTTTTCCCTGTGAGAAAACCTCCTACATCTGTGATGCCAGACAACGGTTTTCATGTGCATTTAGGACATCTGGTGCTCTTGGCTGCCTGTTATCTCTCGCCGGGTGAACCGAGAGCCGCTGCCTATCTAGTAGTGTTGGCAGAGGGGTGGCTGGGAGTGGAGGATGTGTCAGAAGATACAGAACCCTCCTAACGACAAGAGGCTGTCCAAGTGTCAGTGGCTATAATTTTAGGAGTGTTTTAGAGTGTAAGAGGAACGTAACTTGGGCAATCTCTGGAGGAGCTTGGTGCCATTAGCTGGAAATAACAAGTTACAAGTGTTTGCCACGTCATCTGTATGTCTTGTTTTGTTGTTGTTGTTTTTCTTTTCTTTGTTTTTGTTTTTTGTTTTGTTTTTTCGAGACAGGGTTTCTCTGTGCAGCTCTGGCTGTCCTGGAACTCACTCTGTAGAACAGGCTGGCCTTGAACTCAGAAATCTGCCTGCCTTTGCCTCCCAAGTGCTGGGATTAAAGGCATGTGTCACCACTGCCCGGCTTTTCTTTTCTTAACCTAATGAGTCTGCATCCTGTGAGGCCCTGACATACCAGTTGTTCTGCTAGCAGACAGGAATCTCTTGTCTCCAGCTCATCTTTAGTGGAGATGCTGTGACATGCTTGGAAGGGAACCATCTGGCTGTGGAGTTGCCTGAAAGAGTTCTCTTCTGGAGGTTTGAAGAGTTGGGAGGGGCCCTGGCCTTCTCAGGTTCCTTCTATCCCTCACATCGTAAAAAACAAAACAAAACAAACAAACAAACAAACAAAACAAAAAACAAAAAACAAAACAAAACAAAAACCCTCTCATTTGTTTTTATGTTACATTTTTTATATTTTTTCCTGTTTTATATGAAACACAGCATATGTGGCATTTTTGTTTCTTTCACTTTCAAACTGTATTTAGGACAGGAAATATGGCATTTAATGCTCTGTGGCCAATTGGCATCAATTTTTAAAAATTTTTAAAATTATTATCTTTAATCTTTCCTCACAGTCCAGTCTGTATCTCTGACCTGTTCTGCCCTCTGACAGTTCCCCATGCCATTCCTCCTCCCCCATCTCCAAGAGGATGTCCCTATACCACCCCCCAACCCCACCAGACCTCCCCGCTCCCTGGGATCCCAAGTCTCAAAAGGGCTAGGAGTGTCTTCTCTCACTGAGGCCAGACCAGGCATTCCTCTGCTGTATGTATGTCAGGGACCTTAGATGGGCTGCCTGGTTGGTGGCTCAGTGTCTGAGAGATCTCAGGGGTCCAGATTAGTTGGGACTGCTGGTCTTCTCATGGGGTCACCCTCCTCCTCAACGTCTACCAGCCTTTTCTCCAATTCAGCCACAGGGGTCCCTGACTTCAGACCATTGGTTGGATGCAAGTATCTGCCTCTCTCCCAAGTCATCTGTTTGTTGGGCTTCTCAGAGGGCAGTAATGTGTCTGTAAGCACACCACAGCACCAATAATCGTGTCAGACCCTGGAGCTTCCCCTTGAGGTGGATCCCAATTTGGGCCACAGTTACTGGATCTCCTTTTCCCCAATCTTTTCTCCGGTATTTTGTCCCTGCAGTTTTCCCAGACAAGAACAACCCTGCGTCAGCATGCCTGACTGTGGGATGGCAACCCCATCTCTCCACCTGTCTTCTACTGGAGGTGGACTACATTTCCATTCATTCTGCTGGCCCTCAGGGCTTCACTCCTGGTCACCACCACCAATACCTGATCATGTTCCCCCTTTCCCTTGCCCCTCCCCCTCCCGCCCAGTTTCTCCCTCCCTCTCAGCCTTCTGCTTTCTTTTTCCTCCCATGTGGGACTGAAGCATCCTCACTTGGGCCCTTTGTCTTGTTAACTTTCTTGAGTTCTGTGGATTGTGTCCTGGGTCTTCTGTAATTTTTTGGTTAATATCCACTTATTAGTGAGTACATACCGTGCATGTCTTTTGAGTCTGAGTTACCTCACTCAGGATGATATTTTCTAGTTCCACCTATTTGCCTGCAAAACTCATGACGTCCTTGTTCTTGATAGCTGAATAGTATTTCATTATGTAAATGAACCACATTTCCTGTATCTGTTCTTCTGTTGTCGGGTATCTGGGTTGTTTCCAGCTTCTGGCTATCACGAATAAGGCCACTATGAATATAGTGGAGGACATGTCCCTGCGGCATGGTGGGGCATCATTTGGGTATAAGCCCAAGAGTGGCATAGCTGGATCTTCAGGTAGATCTATTTCCAATTTTAATGCTGTACTAGGAATGGCATCAAAGGTTAACACCTTCATGTTGTTACCATGTCAGCCTCTGCGGGATGGTGCTGACACAGACGTCTGACTCTAGGAAGTTATTGATGGCTTTGACTAGACCAGTCCCGTGATCTTCAAATTAAGTACTAGTTGGGTGGGACTAGGAGCATAGTCATGTCAACTGAGTACTGGACAGAATGAATACTGAATGAAATATTTGTTTCTATTTTTAACACAGGAACCTACTTAGTGTGTAGTCCTGTGATTAACTCTTGCCAGGACATGAAAATATAGTGTTTTTTCTCGATGTGAAAGTTTTGCCTTCATTATTTGACATTCTCTATATCTTTGAGTAAGAAAGAAAGAAGGAAAGAAGAAAGAAAGAAAGGAAGGAAGGAAGGAAGGAAGGAAGGAAAAAGGAAGGAAGGAAGAAGAAAAACATTTTTCTTTTCAGATATCTGTTTCAGAATTTTGGATGAATTAGTCAAAGTGCTGTAAGTTTTAAAATAAAATTAAAACGAGAAGCGTAGCTTATATTTTATTAATCAAAGCCATGCTATTTCCATTTGGCGTGTAAGGTAGACGGGTATTATTGTGCTCATTCTACCCCTGGCAGAGTGTGGCAGCTTCACTGTAGATGACCTGGCATCTGGAGGCAGACCCTGAATCAAGACGATAAATGCCAAGGAGAGCTGGGTATTGCCAGTCTTTTCTTTTTTTAAAAATTTATTTAATTACAACGTTTCTTTTTTTTTTCTTTCCTCTGTCCTGACCCTCCTATATATCTCCCAAAACTCTTTTTTTTTCAAATTCATAGCCTCATTTTCTACTGATTGTGATGAATTCATATATGTATTCATATATACACGTATATTTCTAAATATAACCTGTTTGGTAGATATATTGTCACATGTATGTATGCTTTCAGGGCTGATCATTTATTTGACCCTGGACAACGGGTTGGTGTGCTCTTCCCTGGGAAGGGCCACCTCGCCTGCTCCCAGCTCTCCTCAGTTTGGAGAGTCTTTTCAAGCGCCAAGTGGATTTTGAGCACAGAGTTGTTGTTTGAAATATTTTTAATTTGTTTGCTTGTATCCTTCCTCTATAAGAAAAAGGAAACATGGCAAATAAATTTGTTTCAAGAAGACCTATATCTTGATCTGGAAAGATCTGCACAAATATTTTGATCCCATGTAAACGACATCAAACAAACTTTTCAGTTGTTTATTTTCTAAATTAGGCTGCTTTCAGGGATAAGGATTGTAAAACCTGGCATTGTTGACATTTATTTTGCTTTAATATTTGTTTTTGGAGAAACCAGAACCTTCCAGTTTTATTTTATTGCAGAAGTATTTACAGACTTGTCTTCATAGCAGATAAAATTGCTACACTCACTACGCACTTAAGGTGCCATGACTCTCTAAGATGGCATCATTATTAATTATTATTATTAATTATTGTTATTACTAATTCTCTTTTATTTTAATTAAAAATTGAGGTTGAAAGTCTAGGTGACTCTCTGGTGGCTGTGCAGCTGAGAACTTGGACAATGGCCCTGCAGTTTGGCCTGATTGACTCTGGAGCCTGTGTTTAAAACTATAGCAATACAACAGTCTGCCCCAGAGCTGTGCTTGTAGGAAGGTGCAGTCCAGGCTCACTCAATAGTTTTAGCCTCCAGAGTTATCACTGGTGAGACTACACCAGAGAGTTCACTTTTTGAGCAGTATCCTTTTGTAGCAGACCCCTCTAATCCAATCCTTTTAAAGTCCCTATGCCCAGATAATATTACTATCACCCTTAATTTGCATATGGGAAGCCAGGACCTTGGGGCTTATTGAGTGACAGGGAAGCCAGCACAGTTGCTTTGTGGACTGATTCGCTTCCCTTTCATTTTCCATGGCTGTAATGAAACATGGCTGTGATTCCCTTCCCCTTCATTTTCCATGGCTGTGATGTCCAAAAGCAACTTGGGGGGGGAGTCTAATTCAGTTTACAACTGGTAATATACAACCCAGGGAATTTGAGGCAGGAATTGAAGCAGAGGCCACAGTAGAGCGCCGTTTACTGGCTTGTTTACCCTGCTCTCTTAGAGTACTAGGATATCCATCCATTCCCTCCCACCTCCATCTCCATACCCCCTGGGCCAGGGACTGTACCACCCACAGTGAGCTCCTACACCAATCTCAATTAAGAAAACCCACACAGGTCGGTATGGTTGGAGTACTTTCTTAACTGAGGTTTCCTCCTTCCCAATGACGCCTAGGTCAAGATGATATAAAAACTAGCCAGTACAATGCTTTATGCAGATTTGAAACTCCATACATTAGATCCTGACTATTTATTCATATGACAGTATATTTTATAATTTCTTCCCATTATTGTTCTTCCAAGAAGTCTAAAAATTTACAGAGGGTAGCAGTTTCAACGATGAGAGCATTTTGCTATTAGTATTAGATTATTATTATTTTGAGGAGTCACATGTATAGCAAACAGGATGCAATAGACATGTTAGGCAGGCTATTGCTAAGCTGAGAACTATAAAGGATTAGACTCTCATTATTCCTCATAGTTGGTACCAAATATCTTCATATGTTCAGTGTCTCAATTTTTTTTTCCATTTTGGCAGGAAGTCTTAAAGAACCCAACAGCATGCCCTTCCGCCCCTGGCATATTCATAAGCTATTTGGGGATGAGTCATCGGAATTCTGTGGTTTGCATATCCTGAAGGGAAGGAGAAGACACTGCATGGCTAATATTTATTAGAAAAAGTAAGTTGGAAAGAAAAAAAATTGATAAAGCTTCAGCATTAGGTGAGAAACGCCCTGGCTCTTTCTGTTCTGATAAAGATTTTGCCTGTGTGCACATCTCTGACAATACCATACAGAAGTAACTCTTTTTGCCTGTGCACATCCCCAGCTCTATGCACTGCCGATTGAAGTCTGAGCAGATGTTCAGTAGCAGTAATTCACCAGCAATACACAAATGGCTGGCTTTTTTTCCATTGGAGTTAGTGCTGTAGATGAAGATCCAGAGAGGCCAGGTCATTTCTCTGAGACTACTGGGTAACATCACCAATACTGTCGCTGTACAATATGATGAAGTCTACTCTGTCATCTGTAACCACAACAAAAAGTATTGATCAAGGGTGACAGGAATTTTTCTTTAGCGTCCAAGTAGACGATGAAGGCGCTTTGTCATTAAAACAGAAAAGAACAAAAACAAAACAAAACACCTTATTGGGAAAAAACCTGAATGGAAAAGAGAAATAGGTACAATTTACTTAGGGTCTTAGTGTATACAGAGGCTACATCCTAACACCGAGTGGCTGAGTGCATGGGCTATGGTGTTTGACGGGCAGATTTGTTGTAATCGCCAGAAAGATGCAAAAACTGTTCATCATTCTTTTGTAAGTTTCTCCCAGGGCCCTCACTTCCTCATTCTCTTTGCTCTAATTCCTCCAACCACCGATCAAGTGTCTCCTGACTCTCAGGAGTGCTGTGTCAGTTCAGAATCAGACATTTTTAATTCTGGGTTGTATCTCACAACAGGAAGCAAAGGCTAGGTTTTGTGCCAGTAACAAATGATTTAAATATCTGAGTGGCTTAGCCCAGCAACCTTTCTTCCTTTCTCACACATCTGTCCCTCAAAGGCTGGCATGGGCTTTGCTTATTGTAACCATCCCAAACTGTTTTCAGGATAACATCGCACAGGAAGTGACAAATTACTTGCTGCTGCCTAGACTCCGCCTGTCTATGCTTTGTTCTTATTCACACACTGGTTTCTCTTCCTCCTCCTTGTCTTCCTCCTTCCTCCACTCCCCCACCATCTCTCCTTTCCTCTGCCCTTCTGCTCTTTTCTTCTCTCTGTCTTTACTCCCCTCATTCCTTCCCTTTGATGGGCTGGGGACCACATGCCCAATATGAATATGGGACGAAATGCAAGCCTACAGTTCCTCAGGAAAGTGATTACCATATTTGATGGAGTAGACCAGTAATCAGCATATAAGTACCCCCATTGGGAATTGGACTGGTCAGAGGGGAATTCACTCTCTGAACCCCTAAGGGTTCCAGCAGCACTGACTTTCTGTACTTTTGGACATCTAGCCTGACTCTGTGGTAATGGCACTAACATGGCGTCCCCAGTACGTTTCTGCTCTCGTTGCTGGCTTGCCCACTTTAGCTCCATGCTTTGTGCTTTGTTATAGTGACAGCGACTTCTACGAGTTCAGTTTGAGTTCTTCTGCCAGTCAAATGTGTGAAGGGCAGCATTATATATTGGCCAGGGAATTTTTTTTTTCTAGCGATACTTTAAAATGGCATGGATATTCTAACATGAATTTATTAGACAATTCTGGGTTTCAGGAGACTGATCAATTCTGAGATAGTCAGACATATTAGGTTTTCGTCCTGGAAAGAAATTTGAGGACAGCCTTTGTTCTACACACAATCAGCATTTTATATCCGCCTTCCCCAGCAGTTATTTATATTTAAACTAGCTATCCCATTATCCTTCATTGTCATACATATCTTCATATCCACATCGAGCTAAAAACCAGTTTTGAGGTATATGAAAAGTTTTCCTTTGTCAGGAAATATGAAGCACTAGTACCAGCCCTTTACTACATAATTTTAAAACAGATTTAGAAAAACAACCCAGTATAAAACATGTATTTTTAGCAAATGTTTGGACTTCCAAAATTGATGGGGTCTGAATCCAGATATGTGAGATCTGACAGTGTATTTGAAATATCTTGATATAAATAGAAAACAGATGTTAACATCTACACCTGTCTCTAGAACACACAGAGAAGCAGGCTTAGTGACTTCTGAACATCTACACCTGTCTCTAGAACACACAGAGAAGCAGGCTTAGTGACTTCTGAACATCTACACCTGTCTCTAGAACACACAGAGAAGCAGGCTTAGTGACTTCTGAGTGTGACTGTCGTAAGCAGGCTGCTGAGCTTGTCCCAAGCCACTTTGGAAGATGCTTTCCAATGTCCTCGCACTGAGCACATCAACAGAATGGTTTCCAAGCTACAAGATGGCTCCAGGGGATACAGGATAATCACCTGGCTGAGTGAGGAGGGAGAAGGGATCTGTAAGTGCTCTCCCCCCCACCCCACATCAGCTACAACACATTCAGACATGCAGCTAATAATTTATGAGCTTCTAATTTTGGAGGCTGCCTTCAGATGATAAGCCTCATAAAATCTAACAAGGGTTATCTTTGAGAAGCCAGTAAATCATTAAAAGGACAAATAACCAGTTGATTTATTGCTTACTGGAATACATACAAATGTGGAAGATTAAAAAGTGAGATTTCCTTTTTCTTTAAAAATTACATCAGTAGAAACTCTTTCTCTCTCTCTCTCTCTCTCTCTCTCTCTCTCTCTCTCTCTCATACAACGCTAACCAAACAGCAGGTTTTATTGAGATATTTATATATCTCTCTCTATATATACATACATACATATTTATGTCTATATGTATACACATATACATTTACACAAAGCAATACTAATTAAAGATTAAAAGGCTGTGAATTTAAGAGGGGGCAGGGTCACATGGGAGGGGTTGGAAGGAGGACAGAGAGGGACAAAATGATATAACTATAGTTTAGCTTAATATAAAAGAGATGAACTAACTGAGAAAAAGATTTCAAACGTTCCTATGTGTTCTTATTCCAATTTCACATTTTCTTTATTCAACCTGTCAAAATAATATTGGAAAACACTGTAAAAATTACATTGGTATTAAATCTTTCAGACATGTTCGCTCCTGTTCTGACACCTGAGGGGCAGAGTTCTAGCTAAGTGGCCAAACTCACATCGGAGATTGCTTCTGATTCTGAATCTGCTTAAACTTCTTTTTATTTAAAAAAAAAAGCTATACACACACACCCACACCCACACCCACACCCACACACACACACACACACACACACACACACACATATATGTATTGGTTTCTGAATTCATGCATTAAAGGGCGCACAAAGACTACAGATTTTGTTTCTAGTCTAAGTTCCTGTAATAGTTTTCATTATCAATAGACATTGTGATTTAAGGATTAAAATTACTGTATATCACACTTCCTACTTCAATTTACCCCCTTCTTTCTAAATTCTCTCCCTTCTTGGGGGAAGAGAAAGGCTCATTTCTTAAAATAAAGTCTGTCTCTAGAGGGAGGAGCACAGTATTCATACAGCAGGTGTTCTTAGTATCGCTGCTGTGTGTATCAATTCTTTGTTTAAATTTAAGACTCTCCAGGCATGAGGAATTTATTGATGAAAGCAGTTTCTAAAAAAACTTTCCTCCTGCCTGCAGCATCTCCTTCTGAGCTGTTGTGATTCTCTGAAGTACAGAGACTGTTCATGTCTTTCAGTCTCTAATTGTTCTTAGGAAGAGCTAGGGTGGCCAGTTTCGTCTTAATTTGCTTACACCATCTAGTTAGGTTTTAATGTTGGCAGTAAAACATTTAATTCCTGGAGTTGTTTACTTTTTTCTTCCATGATTTTCTTCATTTATGCTCACTCCTTATTTCTCATATTTGGGTGATCATAACTGGACAGTGGTGGTGGTGGTGGGAGTTGGGCGAGGATGGCCTGGTTCCAGAAAGTACTTGTATTTCTTTTTGACAATATCCTGTAGTATTAATCACCAAGAGCCACATTTAATTACATACATCGGATGACTGGTTCCAGGATTTCCGAGAGGAATAAATTAAATCCCCTGTCCCTCTCCTGCCTGACTTCCTGCTCAGGACTTCAAATTTCTTAGGGAAAACTTTACATCCCTGAGCAAAGGCTTGGGGACATTTCACAGATTACTCTTGCTCACACTGTAGTGCATGCTGACGTCTGGCAAGCAGGGTAAGGAACCGTGCATTGCCTTTGTGTCCCCAAGATTGATTGCACCTTCTTTAACCAGAAGGCAAAAGATGATATTTGGATTCAACACTCTCAGGAAAGACTGTGGAAAGGGATTCCATCCTCTGTAGTTCTGACTCCAGTGAAGCACAGCCAGGAGCTCCGGAGCTTGGCGCCGTGAGTATAGGGAACCCCTGCCTAGTTTTAAAGGATGCATACACAAATTGTGATCAGCCACACTCTCAGCTCTTGTTTAAAGTACAGTAGCAGAACTGATACCCACAGTTTCCTGCCAGTCGTATTGATTCACTTGATTTTCAAGGTCTAAAGAGTCCAGAGATTGTAGGAAGTTATCTAGTGGTTAAAAGTTAATGCTTCTGGTGAGTGGCATTTGCTTAGTGATTAAGCTTCATTAGGGAGACCCAAGACACCTACAGAGAGCCTAATGGAGTTAGTTAATAGACCTCCTTTCCTCTCCCCCTCCTTTCCTCTACCCCTTCACCCCTCATCCTGCTCTTCGTGAAGTGCTGGGTGCTTTATTGAACTCAGGACCTTAAACATGATCAGCAAGTGTCCTACTACCAGCTAGAACCCCAGCCCTGGCTTCTCTGAGACAAGAGTCTTACTGTGTGTGCCAGAGGGTCTTCAGATGGCCTTCTCCCCAGCTCAGCCTCTGTGTGCCTGTGCTGGGATCCAGCCCTATGGAGGTACGCGTGTCTGAAGTAAGGTTTCCTAAGTTATAATGGCCATGGATACAATTTTGTTGTTTTAAGCTCTGAGTTTCATTTACATTATTTTTCACTTTTCTTTGCCTTGGTTCTAACTTAATATGAGCAGAAGTTCACTGAATAATAAGGAAACATTTCTTTTACTTTCTCCTCAGTAAGACCAGCATTCAGAATAGTTAATCCCTAAATCTCCACCAGCAGGACCCCAGCTGGGCAGTGCCTTCACAATTTTATGCTGTATTCTGTTTCATTTCTAAATGTTTTCTCTAATAATAATTTAATTAAGAAAAGTTCATTCTGTTGGTATTAATAAGAAATGAAATCTAAAACAGAGACACAACTGAGGGAAGGAAACAGAAGATAACATAAGTAGTTGTCAACTATATGATTATATTCCCAATATAGAATTTTAAAAAATCCCAGAAATAATAAGGGCTTAGTTTCTAAAAACGGACAGAAAACAAACAGCTTTCAGCTGATTACCCTACACCAAAAGATAGAAAAAAAAGGAATAGAGGGAGACCTAAGTTGACTGACAGAACATCCAGTTAAATGGGGGGGGGGAGGAGGGAGGGAGAGAGAGAGAGAGAGAGAGAGAGAGAGAGAGAGAGCCCACATTGAACAACTTCCAAAACAAAGCATGTTAAAAATCATCTTAAGAATATAATTATGAGAAAAGTTATAAACTTTTTCTGAGTCTTAGGAAAAAAGTTAAGAAAATAGGAATACCATTCCCAGGAATGAGAAGAGAATGCTAAAATGTATTCATTTTTGGATCTATAGGCACATATATGATATGTAAATGTATATTTAAAGTATTGCCAACCAAGGTCTTGGTGGAACTTTTTTCCGCGTGAAAAATATGTCCAAATGATTCAAAAGCGTGTGAAGAGAAACCAAAGAAAGAATTTCCCCATCATCCCCGGGCAGCGGTGCTCGGAGCTGAGTGAAGACCACGACCTCATACCATAGACACCAAGTAGCCCTGCCTCTGCTTCTTATGGTCTCTGAACTTGTGGTCCTGAGAAATTCCCAGACAAAATTTATTCCATTTTCCACCATGTTGGAAGAGTGTGTCTCAGGCATTCAACAGATACTGACTCTCAGAGGCATCCTAGGAGTCAGGCCAACCAGCCACTGGAGCAGAATCTCACCTCTGGGGAAGTTAGACCCCAGCTGGGGAACAAGACACTCACATTGCACACTGGGAGGCAACCTTTGATCTTAGGAGGAGATTGTAGACACCAATCAGGACCCCGATGAAGTAAACCCCTGTGTTCTGAACTGTTGGTCAACAGCAACATGTTCCAATCCATGGTGCACATCTATGTTTTGAGACTTATGAAATCTTTCACTTTATGCATGGTTTATACTCATGCCCAAGTTTGTTCCTACCTATCTCATTGATGATGGTTACTAATACATCTCTGATTGCAGAGGACCCTGGCTCATACTTTGAGGTGCATCGAAGTCACAATCCCTTGAGAATAAAATAGCATTTCAGACAATCTCTGAGAGGCAATTTTCTGCTATTTCATTGGCATTTCACTCGGTCTCCCTGGGATTTATATGTGGCCACTCCAGTTCCTAGACATTAAGTATCCACCCTTGGGCTCCCTGGTACTGGCATGAGGAGTTCCAGCAGTAGGGCAGCCTAGCCTAGGAAGTGCCCTTAAACCCTCGAGTCTCTGCCCTATAGCATTGGGCTTTAGGAAGATCAGGAAATGGACTGTACTAGAACAGAACAAGTATAATCTTCTGAAACAGAAAGAAGGAATGAAAGAGAGGGAAAGAGGGAAGGAGGGAGGGAGGAGAGAGAGAGAGAGAGAGAGAGAGAGAGAGAGAGAGAGAGATCAACAAGCCTGTTTCCTTTATTTGGATACAGAACAGTAATTTTAAACTTCAGCATTATGTTCAAGGGTTTATTTTCTAGTTTTGAATTTGAATTACAGTCGAGGGAAGAACTCAATCTGTAAAGTTCTCACTTTGCCAGCACCAGGACTTGCATTAACTCCCAGAACCCACATATAAACTTGGGAATGGGGGTTGGGGGTAGCCCAGGTAGGTTCCTAGGACTCAGCCAGCCTTCTTGACAAATTCCAGGCCAGTGAAAGGCCTTGTTTATGTTTTTAAAAGGTGGAAGATATGGGTGGTACCTGAGAACTGTACCTCAGGTACATGACCTGAGGGTGTCCTCTGGCCTCCACACAGAAGCACACAAATACATTAGTAACCTGAGTAGAAGTACACACACACACACACACACACACACACAAACACAAGACACAGACACACAGACACAGACACATATAGACAGACACACAGACACAAAGACAGACAGACACACACACACAAGTTCTCCTTTAGTTTTTTTTTTTTTTTTTGAAAAATTCACAGTTCTTTCAGGCTCTCTGGCATGTTTAGAGCCCTGTTCAAATTATAACAGAAGAAATTTATATATACATATATAATATTAAAAACTCTATACCTCCATGGCCATTAGTTTTATAATTATATGTACCTTATGAGCTTGTTGAAAACATTAAATTAACTAATGCTTACAGAACTCCTAGGAGGGATTAAATATGTTTTAAAGGTTCAATGTTAACTATTGCCTTAGACACAAGAGTTGACCTATAATTATCTGCTTATGTATAATTTATCTCTCTATATAGTGCTTTATTCCTATATAAGCCTTCAGGAATATAGCTCCTTGATTATTTTCTTTATCACTTGCCTGGAAGGACACTATTTATGTAATTAACATTTATATTTTGAATCTGACAGTGGGTCCCACTGTATTCTTATGCCTCGCATGGAGAAATGGTAGTTAGAAAGAACCTCTCAATTGATCCTGCGGGAGAGAGAGAAAATGGCCTGTCCCTAAAAGGCGACAAGGGGCAGTGCTGTGAATGCAGAAGAGGGTTGGGCTGAGTAGCTTGGAACTAAAACCCATTGTGGCCCAAATAAGGTTGTCCCTGCACTCATATGTCTCCCTCCCCGAGCAGAAGTAGGTCTCAGTCCATGGGAGGTTATTCCCCGAGTGTAATTAGCCTCTGGCTGTCAGACACAAATATGTCTGAAATTAAGATCAAGGTCTGTGAGCCTTTAGGGGAAAACATTGAACTCAACTCTGAAAATTCCCCTGGCCATCTGCAGAGGCCACCCCGCATGGAGTGCTGATTTAACCAGGGTTTATCTTTACAGGTGTTAGGTAGAAACCTAGACAGCCAGTCAGCCGGCGTGAGTCATCTGGCTGTGGTGAGATTAGAAATTCCTGAAACATGATAAAGAATCCGGAGTCTGAGGCAGGAAAGATGAAGGGAAATGCTTTCTGCAGCTCCTGCCCCCGGTTCCCACCGCGTGACCTTATGGTGCATAACTTTTGGGTCGATTTGGGCAGTTGCCTGCTTGCTCACCCCCACCCCTTTCCCACTCCTCCTATTCATTTTTAAATATTTATTATATAGATGTGTGTCTGGGTGTGTGTATATGTACTAGAGCCCATGGAGGACAGAAGAGGTCCTTCCTTCCTTCCCCGGGAACTAGAGTTACAGGTAGTGGCGAGCTGCCACCCGGGTGCAGGTGCGGAGAACAGAACCTCGATCCTCTAACAGAGCAGTAAGCACTGCTCTCAACAATTGAGCCATCTCTTTAGCACCTCTTCCTTTTCTTTCCTTTAAGTTTCTCCTTTCATTGACTTTCCGAAGTCAAGAAACATTATTTCCATTGATTATGTAAATATTCATATTTTAATCAGGAAAGCAAGCGCGCTGTGTGTGTAAAGGTGGTAGATTCAGATTTCGTTTAAGAGAAAACTGAAAAGAAATAGAGACGGGAGAGATGGGAGGGGGGAAGAACTGGAAAAGGCGAGCAGAGGAGTGTCCGGATTGAGGGGAATTGGGATGGAGTCAGGCGACTCTGCGTGAGAACCCCGTAACATTACAGTCTTCACGTGCAAACGAATGGACAGACTTAGTCGAACAATGTCCTGTTTGCAAACGCCATAAAGAAAACAAAAGCTGCTAAAAACCAGAGCATTTTCTCTGCACATTTGAAATTGTTACGAGGCAGGGCGGCTACAGGCTACAAATTGGCCTCTCTTTTTCCGGTTCAGCGTCGGAGGTTCTCCCCCGCCCCCCCCCCCGCCCCTCCTCCCCGAACCCCGCCTTCTTTCTGTATTAAAATCTGAGAACCCAAGTTTCGGATGCTGTTCCCGGGAACTTCATTTCACTCAGAGAGCAGTGCTGAGTGCAAGGGAGTTTTGATCGATCCCCCCGGAGCTCTTGAGTCCCGTGTCCGGGCGAATTAGCTTCTGAAAGTGCCAAAGTGAGGATTAGTTGGATTTTGAGGACACCTAGTGGCTGTTTGTTGGTTGTGTTCTTCAAACGGAAAGAAAATCGGTGAAGTTAGTAACCCCTGAGGCAACTTGTCTTTTTTTCCACAACAACTTCACAAAGCAACTAGAATTTGCCAGAAGCTTCAAGATAAAACGGCTTGGTGGTAGAGTCAGCTAAATTCTCACTTCTGCCTTTTACTGCCGTTGAGAGAATTCTCTCGGCCTAATTCCTTACAGGGAACACGTTGTGCCACACTAGGAAACCTCTACCGGAGGCACAGTGGCCACAACTGGGTCAACTCAACTGAGAGCCCTGGGTCAACTCAACTGAGAGCCATTTTGAGAAAGACTCAGACATAAGAAGAACTCTATGGTAATAGAAAGTCCTTTTTTTTCCTGCTTTATAATGATTTACTAGGTTGTACATTGTTTTTATTGTTTTCTAGGACTGCAAGCTTTTAGTAATAAATGTCTCTAAAATAAATGTATAAACAATAGTTAATGGTTCATTGCTGAAAATCTAGTTAGTGGTGAACACAAGTTATCATTTTTTGAGAGGTATCATTTCTTTTTTCTCCTCTTCCAATAAAAGTTGGTTTTCAAAAATAGGCTGAGCTCAAGATTTAGCCACAGGCCATAGTTTTATAACCCCTGGTTTGGGTTGATAACTCTTTCAAATAAGAGAAAATTTAGTGTAATGCAATTTGTGTAAAAATAAATAAAATTTAAGGTTAATTCATTCCATCTAAAATTTACTTTACATAATCTAGAATGTACTTTTCTTAAACAACACTTTTATTCATTTATTTTTTAAATCAATTTATCCTTTCACATCCCAACCATAGTGCTTTCCCTTCCTCCTCTCCTCCCAGCCCCTCCTCCCTCCCCAACCACTCCTCCTCAGTTTCCCTTCAGAAAAATGGAAGGATATCAACTAACCATGGCATATCAGGTTTCAGCCGGTCTAGGCACCTCTCCTCCTATTAAGGGTGGACCAAGCACACCAGTCGGAGAACAAGAGTCTCAAAAGCAGGCAGGAGCTTCAGAAACAGCCCCAACTTCCTCTGTGAGGAGGTCTACAAAAACACAACTATAACATATATACAGAGGGCCTAGGTGAGACCCCCACAGGCTGACTGGCGGTTCAGTCTCAGTGAGCCCTTAGGAGTCCGTTTGCTGATCCTGTGGGTTTTCTGGTGGTGTCCTTGTCCTCTCTGGCTCCTACAATCTTTCTTCCCCTTCTCCCATAGGATACACTGAATCCCATGTAATGCTTTACTGTGGATCTATCTCTGCATCTTTAATATTTTATTCTTTGACAATCTTATGTACGTATGGAATGCATCTTTTAAGTAAGTTTCTTTGACAATTTCATAATCTGTACAATTCATTAGGGTTCTTCCAGCTAGCCTTGCACACCCCCTCCCTCCATCACCGATTTCCTCTCTATATGCCCATTTCACAGATTTCCAACTTTTGGTTTTGTCTGTGACCATTTGACTAGTCAGGGCCATCCGTGAGACCATTAGATCTGGACTATCATTGGAGCCATATGTGTGACAACACATATGAAGACAGGGACTCACCCGTGAGGTAAGTTATCTTTAAAGCATTTTTGCATATGTATTCCATGTGTAGAGACGGGTGTGTATTTGTCTCTGTATATTATTAGCTTTCGCGTGGCTCACTGCCCTGTCGTACCGCGTCCATGCCTATTTCTATTCAAGCAGCCCTCCGGGCTTGTGTTCCTGACCCACTGCTGCCCAGTCCAGTTGACCCTTGAGCCCGAGCGCAAGACTCCCCGAGTGCAAGAATCGTTGACCTCTGTGTTCCCTTTGAGTTTGAACCTTTTAGGGTAGTGTCTTATTTGTCTTCCAACTCCATGGCAGTGAAGTGCTCCCTCCTTACCCAAGTCCCCAGAGCAGTGACCTTTTCCACAGCTGTCAAGAGGTGACTCTAATTAGCTGGGGAGCCAACATGAACACTGGAGAGGACCTGGGCAACATGGGACAAACCACAAAGTAAAATCCATGGTTCAAGAATGGGTGCCAGGAGAGCCGGCTTCTCTTTGCTTTACACTTGGCATACACTGGCATGTGATTCATGCTGCATTTAACAAACACTTTGACATGGCCTCGAGGACTTGGCTAAGCACCTCTCTACCTGTGTCTCCAGACTCTTCTCAAGCCACACTTGGCCTTGCTTGCTAGATTCACATCCGTTCCCCTGTTAAGTCCCCCGGGGGCTCCATTGTGACATCCGTGTTTGGTCACCTGTCTGCTTCCTATTCCTTCTTTCAGGATCAGAGTAATTATTACTTCCTCAGAGAGCTATTTCCTGATCCTAGTCTCAATTTGACTTCTTTCCTTGTCTTCTCTCCTTTCCTTTCTCCTTCCTAACACTAGTCACTTCCAACAACAAAAAAAGTCTCTCTGGTTAACATAATGAAACAAGCCAGGAGGTGGGGGCGCTTTTAATCCCAGCCTTGGGGGTGCAAGGTAGAGACATACTCTTGAGTTAGAGGCCAGCCTGGTCTACAGAGTGAGTTAGGACAACTAGGATAGCTAGGGCAACACAGAGAAACCCTGTTTTGACAAATGAACAACCAAAGAAAACAAAACAAAACACTCCAAACAAAAGAACAAAGCATGGCTCTTCATTCATAATGTATATATCCAGCAAGAGTTGAGGGAGCCTGCTTTGTCTAGTTCCCATGCCTAGCAAGGTGCCTGGCGTGTAAAGAGCGTTCTGCACTGAGCAGGCGAGGTCTGGGCTTCCCAACAACAGAAACCAAAGACTCTGTGGCTCATTACCACACGCTCGCATGGCCTCGTTTCCTTGGCTAAACCTTTCGTCTTCCACAGAGACTATTAGTTATTGAGACTTTGGAATGAGCACGCAATGAACAGTAGCTGTGTCTTTAGAAAGATTTTTTTTTTTAAACAAGACTTCAGAAGATACATTTTTTCCATCTTACAATGGGCAATTCCTGTTTTAGGAATTTATATTTCTTACATATTTATCTTGTGCAAAATTTTAACAGTTCAAATGCCATGGGGACAACACAGATCATCTCAAAGACTTCTAAAAACACGGTGTCTGGAAACAATACGTGTGGGCAAGTGGACTCTTTGCGAGGTGTCTTCATGAGGCCAGGGAATGGGGGAATGGATAAAGACGGGAAAGGATCCCTCCTCCTAGGGAGATTGCCGTGATGCATTCCTTGGGAACCTTCACCTTAGCAGCCCCGAGATGCTTCCCTATGTTCCAGTCTTCCCTGAACCCACAAGTCACACTGTATCTGATTGTTTTGTTTGAGGGTTGATCCCAGGGGCTTTAGGACTCACCCTTGCTAGACAGCCAGGGTCTTGGAATGTTATGGGACAGAAAGAAGACTCATAGGAAACGTAGTGGACTGTGCCTAGCATATGGTTGAGTCTACTCTGAGTTTGTGTACAGCCTTCCACTGGAGACCGGCTGCAATGAGAGGCGATCCCAGGAGTGTGGCCCAAGTAACAGATTCAGAGGCTAGCTGTCCACGATTCTGCTGAGGTAGAAGATGTGTACGTGACGAATCCCATTTACTAAGATGTGGGATAACTTTGTTGTTGTTATTGGATATTGCTTTTATTAGAAATAATAAATCACATTAGAAAGTCTGAATAGGTTGGGGTATGAGGCTGGGAGTCTTAACTACAATTCAGAAGCAGTTAATCATATAGTATATAGAACCAGGCTTTTCTTGAAACTGTAACTAACTAGAATTTCTTCTTACTGTTGCTCTCAGACCCAGGCTTGTGTGTGTATGGTCTGGGATTTAACCTATTCACAAACATTGCCTTTTGAGGCACTCTTACAAGGTTCTCTGATCAAAAGTAATTTCTATTCCTTCTGAAATCTTCTTAGAGTTTTGGGATAAAATTCTAACAGGATTCATCAGAATGGATCAGACATTTGGCCTTGACTCTCATTTCTGTGCTGTTTTTACATTCTGGGTTGCTGCTTCGAATTTTCTAAAAACCTGGTTAATTTTCAACTACTTTAATGAATAAGTCCACAGTTTCCCCTGATCCTCGAAGTTATACATTCTGTGTTCAATAAAATTACTGTATTGCAGCTCCTCATGTAGATGCTCAGATTTGTAACCTAAGGGATTATATTTAATTCACTGCTGTGCTTCACAGTGGAACACAGTGCACTTAAAAATATTTCTGCAATGCTAAGGGGAAACCCCTAAAATGTCTTTCTTGTCTTTGTAAGAAAATGGAGCTATAAAAACATTTCTGACTCATGTCTTTAGAGTTACACTTCTATTTGAGAAACTCTAGGTTTAATAATACCAATGACTCAGCTTGCCAGGTGTCTGCAGACAGACTTTCTTTTTTGAAATTTTAAATCAAAATAGTGACTCAGATAGTTTCAACAAAAGTGAGAAATGAGAAAACATGCAGATTATGCACACAATGAGTCAAGTTTGGCTTAGAAAGATACTGGTTTTGAAAGTCCACATGCCCCCTGTCACTGTCTGAGATTTCTCCTGTGTGTAGCAGTATTCACCCATGGCACTGTCTTTTTGTGCACTTGGCTACCCATGAAAATGGACTTATTTATAATGTACAAAAGGGGCTTTGAAATGACCACATTAAACCTTTTTGTAAAGCTGACTGTGCTCCCCAAGAACCCCTCTTAATACTTAGGTGCATCTCCTTCTTTTGCAGTTTTATAGCTCAGAGGCTTTTAGATCTCAAAGTTCCCATGTTGTAAACATTGATCTCCCATGCCAATGGCCCGTCCTTGCTCAGCTTCCAGGACCAGACAGAACTGTGCTGGTTCGGGGTACAATGGACGTAGACTAAAACACACATACCTATGGGTAGAAAAAGAAGTCTCCGGAGATATAACAGAGACAGAACGAAACACTAATTTTTTGATAAGAAAAATAATTCTTGAATTTTGACCCAGGCTCTTTCCTTCAAAGTATCTTGTTTGCACAGAAGTCTAGCCTCTTTGGCCACCGAGGGACAAGAAGTCTTGCATATTTGTCAGCTGTTTCCAAGTCTTTACCCAGAGAAGAATTTACATCCCATGCTGAAGGTGAAACTTTAAAGCAGAAGTGAGACTTGATCTTCACTGAAACAAAATCACAAATGCCTGGTACAGACATAGATTATGTCTCTCACTTTGCCAAATTCTATCATTTTGAAAAAATAACTACTTCACTCATGGACAGGATATAGAACGTGCTTCATTGGATGGGGAAGCTGAGCCGGGTTGGTTTATCCTTCTGGGGTTCTGGGGAAGCTTGATGGCTTGTGGTGATAGCGAATCTAGTGGTCAGGCTGTAGTAGGAACAGTGCCCTCCCATTTGCCAGCCGTGTAGCTTCGGGCAAGCTTTTTCAACAACTTGAGGTTTACTTTCACATCTAACAGTTTAAGCTGTGAGGAAAAACATGACCTTCTCATGGGAGTACCTGCTAATAAAATGGGCTTAATAAATAGAAGGCACAGGGCAGGGGTGGTGCACGCCTTTAATCCCAGCACTTGGGAGGCAGAGGCAGGCAGATTTCTGAGTTCGAGGCCAGCCTGCTCTACAGAGTGAGTTCAAGGACAGCCAGGGCTATACAGAGAAACCCTGTCTCGGAGAAAAACAAACAAACAAACAAAAAACCCCCCAAAACCCAACAACAACAACAACACCCCCCTCCTGAAATAAATAGAAGGCACTAGGACATAAGCACACGGTGAATTTATTCCATCCTTTCCTATTTATTTTATCTCCCTCCTCCTTTGTTTCTCTCCTCTTTATCCTTAATTTCCTGGTGTGTAGACGATAAGAACATAACAAGACTCACAAACTCACAGAACCATTTCGGTGGTGCCTTGAGTTCGGGCGTTTTAAGGACATTTTATGCCCACCCTGCCACACCCACTCTACTGACGGAGGAGATGGTAGGAACCACAAAGCTATTCATAGCGAGACTCTCAGTTCCCAGTAACCATTACTCACCTCAGCGCAGGAGAAAGTTCTAGAAACATTTCTTTATATATAAGGGCTCTAAGGAGGAAAAGGATGACTTGTGAGTTCCTCATCATATCTTTAGATAAAATAATGAATTTCTGTCTATGAATACCACCGGGCTAGGTCCACCTGATGCTCTGGGAGCAGCATGACATTTCAGTCCCCGTTTATGCTGGTCCAAGTAATTCTATCCCCGCTCAAACAGTCACAGCCAATTAGTATTGCACACTCGGTGTGTGACCGCTACTCTCTATGCACATCCCGTGTCTTCACTCCCTGCGTTACCACAGCTACTCTACCCGGAGAAGACTGTCCTCATCCCAGCCTAACAAGGATGAAAATGAGACACAGAGACTGGGACAGAAGAATGAGGACCAGGACATTCTGGCTTCATTCAGTACCTACCTCTCTCCATCACCCCTCACGGAGATGTCATGTTCAGCTCCTGGAAGACCCTCTCTCACCACCCTGAGAAGCCACCAGGAAGGCTGCTTATTCCGCAAACCATTCTCCTTTCTGGTGTTCCCGATTTGAACAGATGCTATTAGTCATAAAAGTACATGAAGGCAATAAAAACCCCATATATTTTATATTGTATTAGTTACACATTTCTATTCACCAGAGTGTAAAGACTGGCCCATGATACACGGTCTGATACAAAGACGGTACTAAATTGTATGGCAGGAAAGAGCGGTGTGTGTTGGATTTTGGGGGTGGGGTGGTACAAAATGTGTGTATATAGTTGTCATTAGGCAGTTTACGTTGAACTGGAATTCTTCACGGAGAAGGAGCCTAAATCCCCAACCCCAACTCCATGGCCCCTTATTTTTCTAAGGAAAAGAAGAAATCAACAGAGATGTTACAATTTTGATATTAGTTGTGTCATTAGTGATGGTTGCCACTAGGTGGTGCCAAGGAGCTTTCAGGGAACCCCGGGAGAGAACTGAACTACATTTTTAACTCTCAGCTTATGCTCAAAATAATTTAAAGGTTTTTTTTTTTTTTCTTAAGATTTGCAAATGTGCATTATTTGAGCCAGCTATTTAATTACATCCATCCCCCCTCCCCGTGCATTCTCTGCTCCACTGGTTATCTTATTATTTTTGAAGTGGAAAGGCCTTATAATTTATTTCTCCCAGTTTCTTAGTACTTAGAGGCAGAGCTTTAATATTTAGGTAAAGACTTTATCTGGCTTTTTTTGCGACTCAATATTCCAGATATTGCTCTACCCTTATTTGAATCCTTCTTCCTCTTAGCAATATGCAGTGTAGTGACAGATGCTGTAGGCTTGGCCTGCTGTAAATAACATAAAATAAAATAAAATAAAATAAAATAATAAAACAACAAAATAAAATGGAAATTGAAAATCTAAACGTCAAAACAACACCTAAACAAAAGCTCTTATTTTTCTTTTCAAGAAAGCTTTTGCTGGTTCAAACAGTGAGTATTAGCAATTGCACTGGGAGCATTTTGATTCTACCTTTGTTTCAAAACAGACACTTACTACACAAAATGTACACTTGGTGGTGTGATATGTAAAATCTGAACACATGTGTACATTGTATGATGTGTAATTATATGGTGTTTAAATATATTATCTTCAAGCCTCTGTGATTGATGCCTAGTGAGAGCCTCCTATATTCTCTTCTAGCTTTTTGAGGCACACAGTGCTTCACCATTATCCACAGACGTCTTGCTCCTAGCTATGTCCTGGTGCTTATTCTCTTTCCCCACAGCTTCTCCCCAGGAGCCCTCCTAGTCTCTGGTGATTTCCATTTTGTGTCCAACCCTTTAAAAAAAACACCAGCCTTTTTAGGTTTCCGTATGAGTGAGATCACTCGATACCTGCCTTTCTGTAGTTGGCTTATTTTTTTTCCACTTAGCACAAGGATTCCTACTTCAATCACATTGTCTCAAAAGGCTGGATCTTGTCTTAGCAGTTGAACAGTGTCACCTTTGCAGTGTGTACATATCACACTGATTTTGTCCGTGCCCTGGTTGATGGGCATTTAGTTTGCTTCTGTAGCGTGGCTGTTGTGAGTGATGCTGACGTGATCATGGGCACGCAGAGGTCACTGACACACTTCAGTTCATTTAGATGTCGTGAGTAGCGAGAGTTTAGAGTCGATGGTAGCTCTTTTTAAATTTTCTGAAGGGAACTTTACACTGTTTTTCACGCCTGTTCTAATTTACGTTTTCACCAATACTGCAATGGGTTCATTTTCTTTACATCTTCCGCAGCCCTGTTTCCTTTAATCTTGTTAATCATATATCCAATCATACTGGAGTGAGATGATGTATGATGGTTGCTTTGATTTATATTTCTTTAATGAGTACTGATATGGAACATATTTTTCCATGCAAGCTTTCTCTCTGTTGTATGTCTTCTATTGAGAATCCTCTGTTTAAGTGTATTATGTGCTTTATATTGTATTATTTGTTTTGCTGCCATTGAACTGTGGGCATTCTTCATACACGCTGGATGCAAACTCCTTGTCAAGTGACTAGTTTGTGGGTACTTTCCCCTTCTCGTTGACCATTTCCTTTGCTATGCTCTGCCTCTTACTTTCTGTCTGACCATGGTAAGTCACTTGTTCCCTTTGACCCCATATTTTTCATCTCGTAAGTGACAAGAACAACCGTTCACTTGTGAGGCCCATTTGTATTTTATTGTACTTTTTACAAATAATTTAAAAATTATGCAAGATAATTATGTACATTGATGATTAGTGAATATACAACGACACTCTGACAATATAAGTATACAATGTATAATGACCAAATAAGGGGAATTAGCATTTCTATTTTCTTTTAAAAATTATTTTTTATTTTATTCAAAGTGTGTGTGTGTGTGTGTGTGTGTGTGTGTGTGTGTATGTGTGTATGTCCAAGTGTATGTGCACCACACCTGTGAAGGTATCTGTGGAGGTCACAAAAGGGCATCTGGACCAGTTCCTTTGGAACTGGAGTTACATGCTGGGAATTGAACCTGGGTCCTCTGTAAGAGCAGTAAGTACTCTTAACTGCTGAGCCATCTCTTTGGTTCCCATTTCCATTGTCTTAAGTAGTTTTCATGTTTTTGTTTTGGGATGTTTCCATTCTAGTTTTTCAGTAAACACATGAATTTTATCTAGTCACCATTTGGTAATATAGAATTTAGGTTAATCCCGTTTATCATTTGCACCACCTATGCATTTGTCCTGATTTTTTTTTTTTTTATGAATGGTGGGAGATAGCTGTCTAGTTTCAGTTTTGTACATATGGCCTTCTGATTTCTTAGCATTATCTTTTAAACAAGTCTTTCTTTGGCTAATGTTTGTTTCTAGTGGCTTTTGTCAAAAATCATTGACTTGCAGACTTGTGGATTTATTTCTCCTTTATTCTGTCTAGTCAATGATCTATGTATATCTTCTTCTTCAAGTGCCAAGGTTTTTTGGACATGGTAGGTTTGTGGTGTGTTTTGAGCTCAGGTGTGATTCCTACAGCTTTGACTTTGTACTCAAAGTCACTTTGATTACTTGGGATCTGGGTCTGATTTTTCTGTTTCTGTGCAAAATGCTACTGACACTTCAGTTGGGGGACTGAACAGCATTGGTAAGTTCTTTGGGTTGCATAGACATTTTATAAATATGAACTCTCCTAATCCACAAAGCTGGAAGTTCTTTCCAATTTTCTCATGTCTTACTTAAGTTTTTCACCAGAACTTACTAATTAGTGTTAGTGCTAGTGTGTGTGTGTGTGTGTGTGTGTGTGTGTGTGTGTGTAAGAGTGCATATTCATTTGTGCACCTATGTATGTGCAGCCTAGGGCAAAATCTCAGATGTTGTTCATTAGGTGGATGCCCGATTTTTGAGGCAGGGTCTTTCTCTGCCCTTGGAACTCACCAAGTAGGCTATGCAGTCTGATTAGTAAGGCCCAGGGACAATGCTGTTCCCATGTCCCCAGTACCATGATTACAAACATGCGTCACCAAGTCTGGGCCTTTCAAAGATGGTTTCTGGGGCTTGATAGGAGGTCCTAGTGCTTTCAAGGTACTGACTCCCCAGCCCAGAATTTGGTGATGTTCTAGGTAGGAATCATTAATATCCTTGATTATATAATTTCTAATTATTGTAGCTATAGTTAAAGTAGGAATTGCTTTTATTATTCCTTTTCTGGCAAGTTCATTGGATTGCATATACATTTTGTGACATTCTTCATGTTAATTTTTTGTTGTAAAAAATTACTGAATCATTTTTATCAGTTTTTTTCCAGTAAGTTCTTTGGTTTCTCTATGTGTGAAATGCTGTTATATGCAACAGGAATAATTTAACTTCCTTCTTTCCCATTGGAATCTCATTTCTTTCTCTTGCCTAATTGCTCTGACTTAGGGCACCAGTATTATAAGAGTAAATAAGAGTGATAACAGTAGATATTTTTATATCCTTACTCCATTTTTTAGAGGGATGATTTATTAGGTAGTTTTAATTAAAATTTTCTACTTTAAATTTTCTTAATGTTAGCACCTAAATTTTCACACATGTTATTTACTATTCTTTATGTTTTGGCTACCCATGTTCTGGACTTTCATTAGATGTTTGGTTAATTATGGGCTTTTATTGACTATTCATTATTTATGCAAAACTGTCTTGTGAGAAACCCTTGCAGAGACTTCCGCACATTGCTCCTTCCAAGGCATACCTCTTCACAGGATCTGGATTTACTATCAGGCCTAATTAACCCAATTAATGAGATAAAATAGGAGACATTCGTATTTCATTATAGTGTTACCCTAGGTTTTCCTTTTTATAATTAGCTTTGTGAGGTAGGTGATGTGGCTTCTAACTATATTATAGAATATATGCTGCTCTTATGTGACAGAGTATTTTACTTTGGTACTTTCAATCCTTCTGCATAAGTCTATTAAGTAGAAAAATTGAAGCAAGACTTAACTGGGAAAGTTGAACAAAATTTAACCTTTCTCTGTACTGTCTACTTTTAAGGGATGTTGAACCAAATGAATCTTAATACTATTCACAAATTTCAATATTTATAGTAGTTAATAGATACTTTTAATACAAATTTTACAAAGTGTTATAGTTAGTGGGCTAAAGTATGACTTACACATCTGCCTTTTGCACTGTTCTCCATGTTAAAAACTATTTTATTTATATCTAGATGAAAGGATCCAGTGGCTATCTAAATCCTCCACTTCCTTTTAGCTCCTGACTCTCTGTTAGGTGCTGTTTTACATGCTAATTAGCGTCTCTGAACCTCATTTTAATCACCTGTAAAATAAAACACACGGCAATGAGGTGGGTGTGAGGAGCAGGCACGTGAATACACAGCAAGCATTTGGAGCACTGGTGGAAAGCCCTCCTTAGGCTCAGCTGCGATGGTGAGTGTTCCTGGTATCTGCTTAGGTGGCAATGGAGACATGATGTGCCGTCCTCCCTCTAACACCCTTAGCAATAGCATGAAATTAAAAAGAGAGGTATATCTTAAGTTATTTATTACTAATTTAGGAAACCCCATTATTGGTGGGAAAGGTGCTTTGGAGCAACCCTCCCCCCCAGCTGAGCTATTGGCAACTCATGGCTGCTGAAGGGTCGGGGTGGGGGGGGAGAGCCAGTTTTCTTTAGAGATGAAGCTACTGACAGCTATCCATGCTCTCCTGGGTACCCACACAACATGCACATATGGGCAGCAGTGGGTGGGCTCAGCAGGAGCATGTGGTGCTGGGAGGGAAAGTGAGGGAGGGGCTGGAGGGGAGTTGGTCAAAGGCAAGCTTGATCCAAACACATTGCATCCATTTAGGAATTAAAAAAAAACTTTAAAATTTCTAGAATAGATCACCCATTGTAGTATATAGAACTGAGAAGAGGGGTGGATTTATGTTCCTGAGTTTCATGAATATCTAAGGGCAGAACAGAATGAAAACGTTTGTCATCTCAGAAGTGGTGCTCCGCTTTTAAGTGTGGAAGGCAGTGCAGAAGTCAAAACTTGAAAATTGGGGTAGATGTGCTTGAAAATTGTCAGGGAGACCAAGCATGTGGCTTATTGTCTTTATTTGATCAGGATGGCGCTGATAGTGCGGCCATGTTGGAAGCCATGTTGGAATGGTGGAATGGTACATATGAATGAGAGCCAGGAAAGAGTGCGTGCGGCTGCATTTAAAGAGACAGATAAAAAGACAGATAAGAGAGATTTTGAGGTGTTGGTATCTAGGAAAGATCTTTTTTCTTCCCTTCCTCCCTCCCTCCCTCCTTTCCTCTCTCCCACCTCCTTCCCTCCCTCCCTCCCTCCCACCTTCCCTCCCACCCCCTTCCCTCTCTTCCTCTCTCCTTCCCTCTCTCCCCTCTCCCCTAGTTGACTCATAATGCTAAGGAGAAAATGTGTTTTGGTAACTGAAGAGAACATTTTCCCAAGGCTGGAGGATTCTGCCCACAGGTAGAATCTGTTTTCTTTTGCAATATAGGTATCTGGGTAATCGTTTTTTTGTGAAAATAAAATATAATTTAAGAATGGGACTTTACTGTGGCAAAGTCCCAGTGTGGTAGCATTAATTACTGCTGTGATTGCCACAGAGGTCTGTCGTTCTGGATACAAATGATAGACTTTAAAACTATTTCCTCCTATGTATAATCTGAAGTGTTTTTATTTTCTTTTTTTCTGATCTCATAGGTCTGAGTTATGATAATAATTTCAGACCCTGTGAAGTTTCTTGTGGAAGTGAAGGAGCAAATGTCCTCGACAGGGAAAGAACTGTTTTTTTCCTAATCTAAAATGGTTTCATTTTCAAATGGTGCAGAGAAATTGAAGTCATGCAAAGGATTTGGCCAGGGACATAACTCTTGTACAATTAAAAAAAAATTACTCTAATGTCAGTGCGTGTCATTCAGAGAAACCATTTAAAAAATCTTTTAATCCTTCCTAAACACAGAGTCATTTATATGAGCTAACTAGCCAACTCTCAGTGGAGGGATGGCACAAGTTTCGGGCCAGGTGCCATATGTGGGCTGCTCCCATTTAATTCAGATCTCTTCATCATCACTTGGGATTACAGAGAAAAGTTAGAGATTAAGACATACTTACAGGAAGAGTAGGTTTCCTAAGCCAGTTTTCCCCTGATGTAAAAAAGATAGGTTTTTCAGGAGCCATGACAGGTCTGAAGTCTTCACTCTCACTGAGACCAGGGTTTTTAGCTTTTCTCTGTGCCTTAGGCTCTCTCTCCCTCTCCCTCTCCCCCCCTCTCCCCTCCCCCTCCCTCCCTCCCTCCCTCCCTCTCCCTCTCCCTCTCTCTCTCTCTTCCTTTTTTCTGTCAACATGACACAACTTGGATAACCTGGGCAGAGGGAGCTTTAGTTGGAAAAAAGCCTCCATCATTTCAGTCTGTAGGAAATTCTATGGCATTTTATTGATTAATGATTGATATGGGAGGGACAAGCCGCAGTGTCGGCTCTGCCATTCTTGGGCTGGTGATCCTGGTTTGTATAAGAAAGGTAGAGCTGGGCATGGGAAGAAATCCAGTAAACGGCATCCCTCCATGACCTCGGCTTCAGTTCCCTCAGTGATGGCCTGTGATTTGGACTTGCAGGTCAAATCAACCCCTTCCTCCTCAGGTTTCTTTGGTCATGGTGCCCAATCACAACAGGAAACAGCCTAGGACAGGGCTGTCACTTATAGTAGGTTAAGCCCTATAGCATGTTCTTGACACAGCCCCTTTCCTGCTGCACTTACACTGCAGACGCTGACATGGAAGTCTGGATGCTCAGTTCCCAGAGATTCTTCCCAAGGACAACTCAGCCTTTAAATGTGCCCTTTAACATTTTAATAAGAATATAAGTACACCATTTCTCCCTCCCCCTCCTTCTTCTAGTGCCTTCTGTATGCCTTCTGTGTCCTCTCCTTCCAACCCTTCCAGTGTGAGCTCCCTTCAGCCCCTCCCATGTATCTCCTTACTCCCTGTCAACTTCACGGACTGTTTTACTTTGGTTATTATTGTTAAACACACACACACACTCACACAAACACATCACACACACCATACCATATCACACTACACACACACACACACTATACCATATCATACCGCGCGCGCGCGCGCACACACACACACACACACACAAACACAAACACAAACACAAACACAAACACAAACACAAACACATAAAACACTAAACAACTGAGTCTGCTTAGTGTTGCTTATATGAGTTTGGGCCTTGACAAGGGCAGAAGTCTCCCATATTTGTTGGAGGGTGTCTGCCTGTTGAGACAACATGATTCGACACTGATTTCTCGACACTGGAGTATAACTACTTGGATTTTCTTTTTCTTCTCACTTGAGAAAAGAAACATTCTCTATGCTCAAAATCAGGCCGAAAAGTCAAATTAATAAAACAAAATCTGGTGGAGCCACAACCATCCAGTGGAAAAAAGATAGCCTTTCCAACAAATGGTGCTGGTTCAACTGGAGGTCAACATGCAGAAGAATGTGAATTGACCCACTCTTATCTCCTTGCACTAAGATCAACTCCAAGTGGATCAAGGACCTCCACATAAAACCAGACACACTGAAACTATTAGAAAAGAAACTTGGGAAGACCCTGGAGGACATGGGCACAGGGGGAAAGTTCCTGAACAGAACACCAATAGCTTATGCACTAAGATCAAGAATTGACAAATGGGACCCCATAAAATTACAAAGTTTCTGTAAGGCAAAGGACACTGTCAGAAGGACAAAACGGCAACCAACAAAGTGGGAAAAGATCTTCACCAACCCCACATCCGACAGAGGGCTAATATCCAATATATACAAAGAACTCAAGAAGTTAGACTGCAAAGAACCAAATAACCCTATCAAAAGATGGGGTCCAGAGCTAAACAAAGAATTTTCACCAGAAGAAATTTGGATGGCCGAGAAACACCTTAAGAGATGTTCAACATCATTAGTCATCAGGGAAATGCAAATCAAAACAACCCTGAGATTCCACCTCACACCAGTCAGAATGGCTAAGATTAAAAACTCAAGAGACAACAAGTTCTGGCGGGGATGTGGAGAAAGAGGAACACTCCTCCACTGTTGGTGGGATTGCAAAATGGTAAAACCGCTCTGGAAATCAGTTTGGCGGTTCCTCAGAAAATTGGGCATGTCACTTCCAGAGGACCCTGGCATACCACTCCTGGGCATATACCCAGAGGATTCCCCTGCATACAATAAAGACACATGCTCCACTATGTTCATAGCTGCCTTGTTTATAATAGCCAGAAATTGGAAGGAGCCCAAATATCCCTCAAAGGAGGAATGGATACAGAAAATGTGGTATATTTATACAATGGAATACTACTCAGCAATTAAAAATAATGAATTTATGCAATTTGTAGGTAGATGGTTAGATCTGGAAAATATCATCCTAAGTGAGTTAACCCAATCACAAAAGAATACACATGAAATGCAATCACTGATAAGTGGATATTAATGAGCCCAGAAGCCCTAAATACTCAAGGCACAATTAGCAAGTCAAATGATTCCCAAGAAGAAGAAAGGAGAGGACCCTGGGCCTGTAAAGATTGGATCCAGTTTTGTAGACCCAGAACAGAGAAACCGTGGGGGGAGGGGGAATGATTGGGAAATAGTTGGGGGGGAGAGGAATTATGGGACGTATGGTGGGAGGGGACTGGGAAAGGGGAAAGCCTTTGGAATGTAAACATAGAATATAGAAAATAAAAATTAAAAAAAAAGTTGGACATTAGCTTTAGAATGACATGTAAGGTACAATGTGTCCTTGCTGCGTTCTGCTGGCCCCAGACACTCTTGCGCTCAATCAGAGGATCAGCCAGGAGCAGGGAAGGGAGCCTGTGCTTGTCTACAGCATACATTAGAATTTCTCTTTTTAAGCACGAGTCTTCTTCTTCTTTAACTGGGGAAATTCATTTCGACTTTTTCCTTCAGAATGGCTCCATATCTTGAATGCAATGACTTCACTTTAAAAGCCATCATGTTCCTTTCTTTGTCAGCCATCATGTGAAGCTTTGTTCTGTGGGAATTGAGGGCGAGTATAATTCTGTAGTCAGCTACAGGGGGTGTGGCTTGGAACCTTGAACTATTTTAAATGAAATACATGTGGTTTTGTATGAACCGATGACTCCTAATTCACACTTTTAATTTACCAAAAGGTTTCATATTTTGAATAAAGCATCGGGGTTTCTATGTCAAACTCTCAAGTGAGGACCCTGAAGCTTACAGAGTTCAGATATTAAGTTGATATTGCCAGAGATTGTGCCTTACAATCTTCTTCCTTTGTTTGGACATCTAAGTTCTTCAATGTATTTCTTTTGAAAATCATTTCATTGTTTCATAAGTGTGTGGTAAGTTGAAAGATCATTTGAAGCATGTAATAGTTGGCAATGATATTTATCATTATGATTTAGTATCTTCCTGGCTGAATTTCTCATTTCAGTTTTGCTCACTGGCTAAGCACCACTCCCTTAGATGGATTCTTGACCAGAATTAGTTTGAATTATGCTTGAGAACCAGTCTTCTCTCATGAGGAAAATAGATCTTTTTGTTTTTATGATCTCTATATGAATTACCGCTCCTGTTTCGTGTCACTCTTTAGAAGAACAATTCGTCCATGAAAGGTCATTTCACATCAGCTTAGCAGAAGAGGTGCCTCATTTCACAGGAAGCAGGTGTGTAGATGTACAGAGTGTTAGAGCTATAATGAAAACCTTACTGCCAAGAGTGCCAGAGACAGTGTCTCTTCTGCTTACAAATGCTGCCACTTCTACATTCCCACCACGTAGAATAGTGCCTGGCATTGGGGTCCCTACCTAACTGAATCATTTCAAAATATTACATGAAGGCTCTGTGGATCAAAGACTCATTTCTTGGAAGGTGGTTCCTCTCTTACCACGGTCCTCACATTCTGTCCTGTTTGATATGTACTAAAGAACATATCTCCTCTGTTTTTGTTTGTGTTTTGTTTTGGTTTTGGGTTGAAAGGTTGAATTCTTTCACAGACTTGCCTCTTACTGAAGTATTGCTGGGTCTGCAGGAGGAGGAATAGGAACTTTACCTCTTGGGATCCTAGAAATGGCAACATTTGGGGCTGGAGATAGCAAAGGTTTCAGGCTGGAGCATCTCTTGTTATCAGAGGTTTCCCTTCTTGACTAGGGATTCTCAGAGTCATGTCTTTGCTCAGAGATGCACAATTCCTTTTGGCCAGGTTACTGTGATGTGATGTGGCTTCAAGGCTTCCCTTCTGTAACACAGGAGCAGCCTAGGGATTCTCTTTTTCTGCTTCGAGCCCTCCAGAGGACTCTTTTGAGCCACAGGGGCCGCAATATGGCCTAGGCAACACTAATGAAATCCATATAACCCGTCTTAACTCCTGCCTTGATAAAGGGTGAGGTCCAGGCCTGTGTAACAGATCTTTCCTTCACACTTTGCTGGGACGTAAAGCCTGAAGATGGGTGGGTTTACTGCGGGGCTATTGTCTTCTGTTTAGTTTTCTTTCTCCAGATCCTGGGTGGAACAGATTTCTCCCGTGTTTCTCTTTTCTTTGCCTCAGGCAGACCTCCTGAGACTATGCTCTTCTGAGGGTGTTCTTGTAACATTAGACCAGCTCAGGTACTAACTACTTGTCTGGCAGTTACACTCCAGAGACCTTTTCTGTCTCTGGATCTTTCTTTGTCCTGTACGAGTCCACCAAGGATCAGGGATCAGGGATGAGTATGAGGGTTGGGTGCTTGTTGTTTAAGAAGACTCCTGGAGGTATAGCCATAATTCCCCAGATCCACAGACTCAAGACCTCAACACTTGATTCAAGCCCTTTCTTGTGTGCTCACAGCTTTTCTACCATTTTCCAAAAACATTTTCTTATGTTTTGCTCTTGGCAAGAATGAACCAGCTCCTACTTAGAAAATTCACTCCTTATCTGGTTATATGGGGTAGCTTCATAGGATTCTTTTGTAGTGAGACCAATCAGTTTCTGAAACTTTCTCAAAACTCTATCTGTCCTCACAAAACAAGCCTAGTCCTAGGTGTCTGATCATTGTACTACTGTCAGGCTCACATCATTTGTCCTCCTAAACACACTGCGTGCTGCTTTTAAAACACCCAAACACACTGCATCCTGCTTTTAAAACTTGTTTGACCCTCTCCTAGTCCCTCTTTCTTACTGAATCCCTATTGCCCCACCATCAGTGCAAATAGAACCTATGTAAGTTGTGCCAGTGTGGCAGTAACAGAAGGCTACTTGGAGCTGTCAACACCCCCTACATTCTGGCCACTTAAAGTCCAGATAGAACTCACACCAACAGATGGAGCCCTACTATGATCCTTAGCAATAGGATTATAAAAACGCTCTTCAAAAAGAATCTGTGAAGCACATCTTTCTGTCACTTCAGGGGCAGTCTTCAAGAGACTCTCATGGCCAGGACTCGTTTTTTATAAAATACATTGAACATATATATAGGAAGAAGGTAGAAAACCTCCTTAGTTATGACATGAGTCAAACCCTCTTTCTGATTCCAAACCTAGCCTAAGCCCTCAGGTCTCCATTCAGAGTAATACACCTAGCTAAATTAGATTCCTAAAACTTGGAAACTGAGCAGGCTTATTATCAATGCCTCAAAAGTCTGTCAAAGGACTTCTGACTCCAAAAGTTTATTAGTTCATAGTATATTTTGGGCTGAATCTGCAAATCAAATACTAACTGAAAAAAGTACAAAGACTATATGTTCAGTGGAGAGTTCACTGAGACCCAAACCAAAACCCTTTTATCGATCCTTCCTCCATCGGATGCCTTAACTCCCTTAACGGGCCATCACGGTCTCCACCTTCCTGGGTTCTGTGAGAAATAACACATTCCAACTTTTCATTTACTGCCTGATGAAGCCCTGGAAATGGTTTAGTCATCCCTCTAGAGTCTGAGCCTATCTCTGCCTTCTCAGGCACTGAGCAGGAGCATGGACTGTGATATCTGTCCTTCCCAGAGTCTCATTTAATCAGGACTATACACTCTTGTCTTGACAGACTTCACTTGCCTCAACAAAAAGAGCAGAGCCTACTTGATTGTTAATAGTCCCGGCTCGGCCTTCACTGTGTGTACAGGATCAGGGGTTCTTATGAACTCTGCCTTCTACTATTCAAAGACTCTCTAGAACTCAGAAACCAAATAACTGTGCTAGCCCAAGGACTTTCACAGGTACATGAGGTGTTAAATCCACTTAATGGCAGATGGCCTTCAGAACTTCTTGGCTCTTGGTTTGTGGCTACTGTTCAAGGTGGACCCTGCACCACACAAAAGTAAGTCGGTTGCTTGTTTATGATAATAAATCTGAACAAATAAAAAAAATCAACATAATATCAAACATGCTGCTGATGCTTGGGTACAAGAATCAAAGGGAAAGTTTGAATGGCAAGACTTTAAAACAAATGAGATAATGTGGTGTCGTGCTGATCTACTTTCTGGGGAGGGCCCTTGTAGTCATTTGTCTGCTTCTTGCATTTTGTTCCTGCATTTTAAACTTATGTGTCAGGTTTGTTTCCTCTGTGGCTTCAACAGATCTATCTCTAAGGCTGTTATCCCTTATCCTCAGAAGTCTCACTTTTTCCAAGTCTCCAGGGCCAGGAATGCAGACCTATCAAAACCACGCTAAACTACAGCTCTTATTTTACAGCCTAGCATGAAATCCCTTTTAGTAACATATGATACATATGGGCCAGTGTGTTTCTTCTGCTTGGCTCAGAGAAGCCATTGAAGAAAATGCCTCCAGCCAGCTCTCTGATAATTGGTTTGTTGCTCTGACAAAATGGAATGTAGAGGCAAGGCTATGATTAGAAAAACAGTAAGAAAAGAGGTCCTTAGTTCAACTCTGGTTCAGAAAGTGCCTTCAAAACAGAAGACTATAGCCCTGTTCTTCTCCTATTGGGATCATTGAAAAGGTAGAGTATCATAGGCCTGTAAACCACCAACCAAAGAGTACACATGGATGGTCCACTGCTTCAGCTGCATATGTAGCAGAGGATGGCATCAATGGGAGGGAAGGCCCTTAGTCCTGTGGAGGCTGGTTAGCCCAGTTTAGGGGGATGACAGAGGGGTGAGGCGGGAGCGGGTGAGTGGGTGGGGGAGCACCCTCTTAGAGGCAAAGGGGAGGGGAGATGGAATGGGGGGTTGTGGAGGGGAGACCTTGGAAGGGAGACAACATTTATCAAAACTGTCCTAATCTACACTAGGTACATTTATACAATGGAATACTACTCAGCAATTAAACACAATGAATTCATGAAATTCTTAGGCAAATGGTTGGAACTGGAAAATATCATCCTAAGTGAGGTAACCCAATCACAAAAGAACACACATGGAATGCAGTCACTGATAAGTGGATATTAGCCCAGACGCTCTGAATACCCAAGACACAATTCACATATCAAATTATTCCCACGAAGGAAGGAAGGAGAGGGCCCCTGGTCCTGGAAAGGCTTGATGCAGCATTGCAGGAGATTACCAGGACAGAGAAGTGGGAGGGGGTTGATTGGAGAATGGGCGGAGGGAAGAGGGCTTATGGGACTTATAGGGAGGGGGAAACTGGAAAAGGGAAAACCATTTGGAATGTAAACAAAGAATATAGAAAATTAAAAAAAAAAGAATAGGGAAGAGTGAATGTATAGTGGCTTCTGCTAACCAAACAAGATAGCTCCTAATTAGAAAGCTCTCATCTTATCTTATAAGCCTATGCTGGCAATTCTAATACTCCTATTGTAATGTGGTTAACAAACTTGTCAACTGTTTCAAGGAACAATTATGTAAAGCAAAAAAGCCAAAAGCAGGAAAAATTTAGAACTAGAACCCCAATGATACTTAAACTTAAAATCATGCATGGCACAAAACTAGGGAAAAAAAAACTTAGGAAAAAAAAGGTCAAAGAAGGTTCACTGTACATAAATCTATTATGCACACAATTGGACATTTCAGGACTATTAAAGGCCAAGGCATTTTAAACCACTTTTTATACGTTTATTTCTAAATATTGATGGGTTGTTTTTAGCTGAAATGTTTTTGTTGTTACACACACACACACACACACACACACACACACACCCTGTAATGCTGACAGTGTGAAATGCATGGCTTTGTGGTCTTAACAGCTCAAGCAGTACCTTGCTTCCAATTTGATGTAGACTAGTCTGCACCCTTCTTCTATATCATTAGGCACTAATTGCCCCATTACAGTGCTTTGAGACGGTCTTAAAATTGTGCCCCAGGCTTTTTAGCAAATTCAGCTTTAAAGTAAATGTCCCCAGCAGTCAGAATTATTTACTAAACACAGTACAGAATTTCTTCTCAAACCAAGGCTTAAGCTCTTACACACTTGCTTGCTGGGAGCCAGCCCCAGCAAAGGTGTTTCTTCTTGGTCCTTCTTGAGGTAGCGGAGGGGGGAAGAGAGTCGGCGGGGGTAAGACTTTGTCTTACAGAAAGTTTAGGGTTGTTGTATAATAAAAGGTTTACTTATCTAAATCTAAGTTACTAGGCTAACATAGCTGACCTGCCTTCTGTGTTCCTCTGGAGCCAGAGACTGCAGTCTCAGGTATTTAACATCTCATCCTAAAACAGCAGGAAATTAAGTAAAGGGTTAATTGCTAGAGCCTTTTCCCTATTGTCCAGATGCCTCTTGCTTGTCAGTCTAGGGGGGAAGTTAGGAGCAGTAAACTTCTAATGAACCTGGAGAAGAGAATAACACTTGTAGACAGAAAAATTTCTACATACGTGAATATGCATAATCTCACATAAATTCACACATACATCTTCATACATCTTCATACATAGATTTACACATACATCTTTCACGCAGTCAGCTGGGCCCAGCTTGCATGCATTCTCACAATTTCATACTTACACACATACATGCATACATTCCCACAATTGCATACTTACACACACATCCATACTTACATATGCATATGGAGCAAAGACCAAGCACCGGTGCAGAAAGAACTCACTCATTCTGGATGAAAGATGGACTACAATATTTATTGCATGGAGAAAGAAAAAGCTTCCACCCTTTCAATGCTAAATGAATTAAATCCATGTTTGTAAGAAAAAGACTTTGTTTCTCTTAATAAGACTAAGCCTGCTTTGTTCTTACCATGGGACCTGTCCTTTCCAATGGTAAGGAGAAGCCTGCTTGCTCCTTCTACTCTCTGTAACATCTTCCTTTTTCCTCTTTCTCTCTGCCTCCTGCACATTGTTATTCTCTTAGTTAGTTTATGTTACCTATAGTTTCTAAGTTATTCCACTCTGCATTATCCTTCTAGTCTTGTTCTCTTCTGACTAAAAAACTTCTCCTCAGTTCAGTTCTCCTCCCAGCTCTGTCCCTCTCATTCAGTTCTTCTGGTCTGACTTCTCTTTGTCCTCAGCCTTTAAACGTCTTTCAGAATGCATGATCACATGTTACAAAGTTCATCATAAGTTCACACAGAAAACCAAGTCCTAAATTGAAATAGAAGCTTACAACAGAGAATGTTTACATGCATATCCATTAGGAGTAATTATCTAGCTATCACTTGTCTTCTCTACAGGTTCGTAGAAAGTTTAAAACCATAACTAAGTTATAAGTGACATTTTGTATAGAAAAACCCAGTCAATATTTTACCTTCTGTCCTAACACCTATAATAAATTCTAGTTCCCTTTTTATGACCTTTAGTTAATTGTTTTACAACCTCTTGGAATGTGCTCTGAGTAGGAGAAAGTCTGGTTGCCATCTAAGAGCAATTAACTTGTGACACTTGGGAGACTGGCAGAGTTCTCATTGCAGTTTGGCTATAGGAGGGATCTAGTAGCAGTCCCATTAGAAAAGAGCTTAGTAATCACAGATATAATTTTAGGAATTCTTATAGGATCATCATTAAAACTAAAGTCATCTATTTGTCTACATAGCATCACTATAAGACATCTTCATGGATCTGCAAGGATCTGCTCCAAAGGAATGTGCTATTACTATTGATTATTATAAATGTATAATAATAATAACAACAGGAAAAGCATATAAATAGCAGGAAATCTTTCCTAAAATTAGTCCCCCACAGCCTTGCTGAATGGGGGCTCACCTGTCGCAGATTATATAATAATCCGAGGCAGGCATTTCAGGATGAACATCTGCTAGTATATTAGCTTGTCCCATTATGGCTCCTGACATCTCTTCCCTTCGAATAATATAAATGAAGCGTATATATCTCTCTTTGAGCAATCCTTAATGGCAGACCCTAAACACTTGAAGATGACTGGAAGAAGAAACAGAAGCAAGATAACTAATCCTATAATAATTCCCAAATTTATAAGAAAATTCCATAAAGAATTATCCTTAACAAAATTTATGATTGAGTATGAAAAATAATCAGCCAGTTCTGCTGCTGAAGAACTCTTAAGTCTGGAATGACTGATGGCACTGATCTGGGAATGCAAAGTGTCCATATAAATAGCAAGTTGTGAAATGTCCCACACACCATGTAGATGTGCTTTTATCCGTTTCTAAGACATTTCTGACTCATTGTAGGGCCGAGGGGTGACATAAATCCACTTAAAATTGGCATGACATGAAGTAGTTAGACTATTTTAATATTTTGAGCCTTAATTCCTATGTAAAGCATGGTTCCCTCTAGAGCATTGTCTCTATCTGTTAAACCTCTATCAATTCTATCCCGAGTAATCAGTGCTAAAGAAATAATTTTTGTCAATGAATTAAAGTGGTTAGCAGTGTAAATCTGTTGGACTAGGGAGGCAGCAGAAAATGCAACTCACCCTAAGATAGCAATTAAAGCAGTAATGTCTAAGATAAGCCCAGTAATAAATCTCTTAGGTCAAGAGAGAAAATTTACAGTCTATACCAAAGCAGACAAAGCAAAAGCATTACATCAAGACAGTGAGAAAGCAATAAGTGACAAAATATAAAGCAGCTGGTATACAATGAGAAAAAAAAAGTATGACACAATGGTGATATTGTACAATAGGTCAAAATAGCATTCTAGTAAAAAATGATAGATAACAGATTTATATTTAACAATTTTATATCCCCTGTATCCCCTGGGTATAGAATTAAAAGTCCAATTAGATGCAATCAGGAACTGTGTCTTCAGTGTCTTCTTTTGCTGGGGTCACTGGGGTCTGCAGATGGTGATGGCTCTGAAGTACGCTTGAAAGAAGTGGCAGGTGTGGAAGTCTCTGTCCCTGGAGAGGGTCTAACACAATCAGGTGGTCTGGCATCTACAGGGTCCTGTAAATATATAAACAGAGCTTCTCCCGGAAAAACATCCAGTCTTTTTTATTATCCAGTTAGTAGGTCTTTATTTTAGAAGAGGCTTTAAAAGTTTGAAAATTGACTTTTTCCTTTTCTTTTCTTTTCTTTTCTTTTCTTTTCTTTTCTTTTCTTTTCTTTTCTCTCTCTCTCTCTTTCTCTCTTTTTTTTAAATATCTATGCACAGTAAAAATTCATATTTAGTTAGATAGGCTCTGGCTATTTAAAACCAGTCATGAGGGGTCATAAGCAATTTAAATGCCAAAGGTTCCCATAAGTGACCATTCTCTTCTTTGTTATTCTCTATACTCGTTGGGAGTTGGGAAACAGTCTACCGGTTTACCCTGCTGCTGAGTTTGAGGTACACCAGCAGCAGTTCCCGTAGGTTCCTTTAGTTTCTTTTTAAGTTTTTCAAGGGGTCTTGTGGAATGACTTATATTTAAATGCTGCATGGTAGGCCATTTATGATTATGATATTTTGCTACTTTCTTTTCGGAGTAGATTCCTCCTCTGAAGTTGATATTTCCTCTCCTGACTCATTACTATTTTCTCCTGAATTACTTTTCTCAGACTTTTCCGTCAAGGCATAAACACTTTTCTTACATCCTGAGTGAGACTGTAGTAACAGGGTGCCCTCACAAGGAGGTGAATCTGTTTCCTGAATTCATATGACTTTTACATCATCTGCTAATGCCTTCCTAAGCGCATTCCAAATAGCAAACACTATAAGAAGCATACCTAATCCTCCAGTCTCTGTAAACCAGTTTTTACTATCTAACCCTACTTTCTCCCATGTATCCCCTTTCTGGGAACTAGGGACTGACTGACTGTACAAACTGAAGAAAGTCAGTCAGCTGGCTAGTGCTAACCTCAATGCCTTTTTTCTGGAGAGTATACTTTACAATACCTATAAAAAAACTCTCTGTCTCTAGATTCACTTTGACTCATGCTGATTCAGGTTGATGTTAGCAGTAGTTGTTGGAATCTCCCCTGATAGCTACAAACAATTTACACGTAACAGGAACAATATCAGAATGCAGGCCAGTGTTTAATACAAGCCAATAAAACTACTATAAGTGAAAACAGCTATGTAATTATCAATAACCTACTAGATGCCTTCTTTCAGGCCAAACATCTAGATTTAACTCTTAGAGCTAATTAACAACAACCGATCAGAGTGCCTTCTTTCAGGCTAGGGGTGGGGGTGGAGTTGTGAGACCTTATTTCAGGCCTGGGATTGCTTTCTTTCAAGCAAGGGTGTGGACAACTGCTTTCTCTCGAGCAGGGGGGGGCTTTCTTTCAAGCCGAGGGGGGGCTGCTTTCTCTCAAGCAGGGGGGGCTTTCTTTCAAGCCGAGGGGGGGCTGCTTTCTCTCAAGCAGGGGGGCTTTCTTTCAAGCCAAGGGGGGGCTGCTTTCTCTCGAGCAGGGGGGGGGCTTTCTTTCAAGCCGAGGGGGGCTGCTTTCTCTCAAGCATGGGGGGCTTTCTTTCAAGCCGAGGGGGGTTGCTTTCTCTCAAGCAGGGGGGGCTTTCTTTCAAGCCGAGGGGGGCTGCTTTCTCTCAAGCATGGGGGGCTTTCTTTCAAGCCGAGGGGGGCTGCTTTCTCTCAAGCAGGGGGGGCTTTCTTTCAAGCCGAGGGGGGCTGCTTTCTCTCAAGCAGTGGGGGCTTTCTTTCAAGCCGAGGGGGGGCTGCTTTCTCTCAAGCAGGGGGGGCTTTCTTTCAAGCCGAGGGGGGGCTGCTTTCTCTCAAGCATGGGGGGCTTTCTTTCAAGCCGAGGGGGGCTGCTTTCTCTCAAGCAGGGGGGGCTTTCTTTCAAGCCGAGGGGGGCTGCTTTCTCTCAAGCAGGGGGGGCTTTCTTTCAAGCCCGACACACACATTACTCGCCTCTCCTTTTAGACGAGATTCTAGCTTTTCCCAGTTACATACAGAATTTTGGGGACTTACCTCAAGAAGTCCCTGTTCAAGGCGCCATTAATAATGCTGGGAGCCAGCCCCAGCAAAGGTGTTTCTTCTTGGTCCTTCTTGAGGTAGCGGAGGGGGGAAGAGAGTCGGCGGGGGTAAGACTTTGTCTTACAGAAAGTTTAGGGTTGTTGTATAATAAAAGGTTTACTTATCTAAATCTAAGTTACTAGGCTAACATAGCTGACCTGCCTTCTGTGTTCCTCTGGAGCCAGAGACTGCAGTCTCAGGTATTTAACATCTTATCCTAAAACAGCAGGAAATTAAGTAAAGGGTTAATTGCTAGAGCCTTTTCCCTATTGTCCAGATGCCTCTTGCTTGTCAGTCTAGGGGGGAAGTTAGGAGCAGTAAACTTCTAATGAACCTGGAGAAGAGAATAACACTTGTAGACAGAAAAATTTCTACATACGTGAATATGCATAATCTCACATAAATTCACACATACATCTTCATACATCTTCATACATAGATTTACACATACATCTTTCACGCAGTCAGCTGGGCCCAGCTTGCATGCATTCTCACAATTTCATACTTACACACATACATGCATACATTCCCACAATTGCATACTTACACACACATCCATACTTACATATGCATATGGAGCAAAGACCAAGCACCGGTGCAGAAAGAACTCACTCATTCTGGATGAAAGATGGACTACAATATTTATTGCATGGAGAAAGAAAAAGCTTCCACCCTTTCAATGCTAAATGAATTAAATCCATGTTTGTAAGAAAAAGACTTTGTTTCTCTTAATAAGACTAAGCCTGCTTTGTTCTTACCATGGGACCTGTCCTTTCCAATGGTAAGGAGAAGCCTGCTTGCTCCTTCTACTCTCTGTAACATCTTCCTTTTTCCTCTTTCTCTCTGCCTCCTGCACATTGTTATTCTCTTAGTTAGTTTATGTTACCTATAGTTTCTAAGTTATTCCACTCTGCATTATCCTTCTAGTCTTGTTCTCTTCTGACTAAAAAACTTCTCCTCAGTTCAGTTCTCCTCCCAGCTCTGTCCCTCTCATTCAGTTCTTCTGGTCTGACTTCTCTTTGTCCTCAGCCTTTAAACGTCTTTCAGAATGCATGATCACATGTTACAAAGTTCATCATAAGTTCACACAGAAAACCAAGTCCTAAATTGAAATAGAAGCTTACAACAGAGAATGTTTACATGCATATCCATTAGGAGTAATTATCTAGCTATCACTTGTCTTCTCTACAGGTTCGTAGAAAGTTTAAAACCATAACTAAGTTATAAGTGACATTTTGTATAGAAAAACCCAGTCAATATTTTACCTTCTGTCCTAACACCTATAATAAATTCTAGTTCCCTTTTTATGACCTTTAGTTAATTGTTTTACAACCTCTTGGAATGTGCTCTGAGTAGGAGAAAGTCTGGTTGCCATCTAAGAGCAATTAACTTGTGACACTTGGGAGACTGGCAGAGTTCTCATTGCAGTTTGGCTATAGGAGGGATCTAGTAGCAGTCCCATTAGAAAAGAGCTTAGTAATCACAGATATAATTTTAGGAATTCTTATAGGATCATCATTAAAACTAAAGTCATCTATTTGTCTACATAGCATCACTATAAGACATCTTCATGGATCTGCAAGGATCTGCTCCAAAGGAATGTGCTATTACTATTGATTATTATAAATGTATAATAATAATAACAACAGGAAAAGCATATAAATAGCAGGAAATCTTTCCTAAAATTAGTCCCCCACAGCCTTGCTGAATGGGGGCTCACCTGTCGCAGATTATATAATAATCCGAGGCAGGCATTTCAGGATGAACATCTGCTAGTATATTAGCTTGTCCCATTATGGCTCCTGACACTTGCTGAATCTCAGTGTTACAAAATACTCTGGTCCTTAGTGGGGAAATTGACATTTCTCCTTAAGTCCCCTTTCCTCCCTACAAGCACCAAAGTGAAAAAGGGAACATTTTGCAACCAGAGTCTACAGATTCACACAATTATCTTTAATCCATCTGAGGTTTCTTTATATTTTGTCATTTTGAGGAACGGGAAATGAGAGACTCTGAACCAAGCCATTATTTTTAAGGAGAGTGAGGTCCTTTAAAATTATTCTTGGTGTGAAAATGGATAAAGCCATACACGATCCAAGGGATTTGAATGTGTTCTAAATAATTCCATCACATGAAGAAGATATGCCTTAAAAACGTCTCGGGATGGAAATTCTCGTCAAAGGCTGCACACTGACAACATAACCAGTGGAGACTGCCAGAGGCATTATCTCACACAGTTCTTGATGTTTCCATCAGTTCTTGGAGACTTCTAGTCCCGAGGAAACCGAGGGTTTTCATGGATAAGTAGTTCACCAAAGAGCATGCTGCTCACGAGTGACTAGAGACTGAGCATCAAGAATGGGCTAATACATGAGAACAGCAGTGCGACGTAAAGCAGTTACGGAGAATATATGACACAAAATGGCAGTCTCAACTGTTAAAACAGACATCAGTGAGAGGATGGAAGGTAAATGAAAATTTATAATTTGGGACATATTAAAAAACCAGATTAAAAAAATCCCTTTAAGTATTTGAAAAAAAAAACCCACTCCTTAATTTATCCTTTATGGTCATTTGGGTTTTCAGATTTAGAGTATGCTACATGTAGTTTAGCCCACATCACCTGTCACTTGAAAGTGGCCCATCTGTACCACACACTGTCCTACAGTTTGCCTCTCCTGGTCTCTAATTGAAGATGAATGGAATTGATTGTATTCATAAGTAAGAATGAGACATCAAACCAAAGCAATGTGTAAATTCTTTCACTCCTTCTTTTGGTCCACATGACTCTAAAGTCAAGCTGTATACATAATCACGTAGTTCAGTTGCAACACAATACTACTATTAGTTTTTAAAATTAGTAGTTTGCCATTGGTATAGTTTGATGATTTAAAGAAAACAAATTACATACATTTTATTTTATAGAAAATCCAAAGGAAGATGCATTTACTGAGATGATTCACCTTTGAGGAATTTTGTCTTTATGTATTTAATTTAGACCAGTCAACCAAGCAAAACCAACTAATCAGACAACCAAGAATACAAATACTCAAAGACAAATTTCACGTCGTGGGGTTCCTGTCTGAGCTGTTGGCACGCACAAAGTATAAGGTACACTGGACCAAAGGTACATTGTTCTTATGCTGGCACATGCATTTGGAAGGGTCTTTTAGTGATGTATGACTAACTCAGCTGCAAGCTGGATTCACTGGTAACAGTCATGTTACAGGCAGTGTGCTGAAGGCTTGCTAGGGGTTGTTCTTCTGGAAGGAGCCAGGACAGTGAAGGAGACCAACGATCCAATGTCCCCAGAAAAGCTTTGAAGGACGTTGGCTCTTTTGGTTTGAGTCCCACTTTGCAAAGAGGACCAGGCTTTTCGACTCGGTTTTGACCATCACTGGCTGTTCACCTTTCTCCCTGGAAGGTGGGTTGACCAGCAAGAAGGTAGATCATTTCTGCAGAAGGCAAATTCCACATAGAACTGACCATGAGGGTGGTGGGATGAACAGATGCTGGTGGGATAGTCCTGCCTTTCCGAAGCGACTTGAGAAGCTCAGCTTAGAATCTTTCTCTTTAGACTCAGATGAGGGCAAAAGAAACGATGCCAAGAGGAGCAGGAAGGAATATCCTGAATATCCCGTTCTTGTCTTAATCTTTATCTTTCAATCCATAAACGATGGCCTTCTTTTTTCTTTGCTTACTTTCAACTTCCAGGTACATTTGTAAGGTCTGACTTGGCTAATTATTCTGACAATTTCCTATTCATTATCTCTCATAGCAGGGAGCCTCTTTGGACCATCAAGCCTGTAAATTTACGATTGCACATTAATCAGTGAAATATAATTGCTAGCTGCATCCTCTGGGCTTCGGGCACATGGTATATGCCAGGATATATACAATTAGCCTCAAGGTTTGCTTAGAAGCGCTTGCCCATCCAACAAGAAAATGAGCGTTACAGTAATTGAGAAAATGAACACCTTGGGTCTTTCTCTGGCTGGCAGTAGTTGGAAACTCTTATCATTGAATTGCCTGCTTTGTTTCTCATTATCTCAGAAAAGCATTGCTAGTTGAGACAGTGTTTGGCACATGTAGGATTTCAGCATGTTTAGGGTGAGGAAGGTGAACTACAAAATGAGAAAAATGTTAAGTCATACAGACTCAGGGCTCAACTTTTCTCTTTTAAATCTTTTCCCCAGTAGGTAAGGTTGGGTAAAATTTGACCTGGACATTGAAAGGACTTCCTAAAACTGTGTTTACAGTTTTGGAAGGCATCTGTAGATGTCTTAATTTGTTTTCTTATCTATAACAAAAACACAGGAGGGCAAGGAGTTTATCCGAGTAGAGGTTTGCTTGTTTCTAGAATCTGGGGAGCCCAAGAACTTGGAGAGGACTTGCTTGCTGAGTCATGGTTCTCTAGGACAAGCTCCTCCTCTTGCCACTAACATCTTCATAAGCCTTACCCACAGTTTCTTATTTCAGCTGAAGGATTTCCCAGGGGCTCCATTTCCAGACATTTTTAACATATAAATGTGAGAATTAAGTTTCCAACATAGGAACTTTGGGAGACACATTCAAGCCATGACAACATAACAGGACTGCCTCTAACTCTTATGACACATGGCACTTAAAATTTCTTTCTTTCTTTCTATCTATCTATCTATCTATCTATCTATCTATCTATCTATCTATTTTTCTTTTTTTCCTTTTTTATTATTTTCTATGTTCTTTATTTACATTCCAAAGGCTTTCCCCTTTTCAGTCCCCCCCTCACCCTATGTCCCATAAGTCCTCTTCCCCCCCCATTCCCCAATCATCCCCCTCCCCACCATTTCTCTGTTCTGGTACTCTCCTACAAAACTGGATTTAGTCTTTTCCAGACCAGGGTCCTCTCCATCCCTTTTCTTGGGAATTTTTTGCTTAGCTAATTGTGTCTTGAGTATTCAGAGCTTCTGGGCTCATTAATATCCACGTATCTGTCTGTCTGTCTATCTATCTATCTATCTATCTATCTATCTATCTATCTAAATATGTATTATCTATCCAGATTGGTGTGTGTGTGTGTGTGTGTGTGTGTGTGTGTGTGTGTGTCTGTCTGTCTGTCTGTCTCTCTCTCTCTCTTTCTGTATGTATCTGGACCTTTCCATTTATTCATCTTTCTAGTGTGGCCAGTTAACTAAATCTCATATTTCTGCATTTCAAAAATAAAAATTAAAAGGGGGATTCATTTGCTCTCTTATATTGTTATCTTCATGGTTCCTGTACTTGAATATGTTACTAAGTATTTTCTGCAATTTTTAAAATGGCTGCTTCATCATAAGGCAAGCCAAATATTTCGTATGTCTGATAATATTACTGCTGGTATGCAGCTGAGGAATCTGAACAACAACTCCTGTTCTTTGTTCTTTTAGTCTGAGGTCAGTATAATGATATGGCCAAAGAGTTAAGTATTTTCTCTCCTGGAAACCCATCATTGTGGCCTTGTTGTAGTCTTGCTTGGAATGTTTCGTGGGACCACATTTAAAGATCAAATGGTTCTGAGAAATGAAGAATTTACAAAGAAGCAGTAGGTATTTCCTCATAGTAGGATAGGATAAAACAGCAGTGACTCTTTTGGACAAATGCTTAGCTAACTTTTACTTTAAAGTGAGTGGGTTGGGATGCCTATACTCTACCAGTTAAAATGTTGACACCTTAGTCACAGGCCAGGCATTATGAAGAGCAGTCCCAAAATTAATATAGGCCTATTCAGGCTAGGTGATTATATGACCCCTGTGTAATATCAGTGTATCATACAAGTGGAAGTAAACTGATTCACTGCAATCCAATCATTAGAAAATACACACAGTGTGGACAAAGAAATGCAGACCAGCAAAAGTTCAACTTATTGTTTTGTTTTGGATGACATTAGCCTTTGTTTAATTGTTTATTTACTTTTTCTGGAATTTTGAACATACCCATTCAGGTGCTGACAGCCACAGGCTCTGAGAGCTCAGAAGCACAACACCATGCTATGCTGCAAGATCTCCCTCGCACTGCAGTCATTCTTCCGCCTCTTACATTTCTTCTTTATCATTTCAGAGACATTCACTGAGCCTTGGGGGGGGGGATGGGTAAATATAGATGTTCTCTTTAGGGTTTGGCCTTGAACAGTAAGTTATCCTCAGCACTCTGGCTAGTATGAGTCTCTGCAGCAACCATTGTCTACTGTAAAGTTAAACCCCTCTGACCGAAACAGACAGAAGCACTGACTTAATGGACATTAAAAAAATGCATATAGAAGTCCATTGAATGAATACACCATGTTACTTTAGAAAAACAACAGCAGTGGCTTCCCCAATGGGCCTTATTCCCTCCTTAGCTGTGGACCTTTCTGTGCAGCATCAAGCGTGAATTCCCTCCTGTGAAGCAGGTATAAAATCCAAACAGTACCCACCACACGCTCGACACTATTGTGGCATGTCTTGATGGAGAGCTTGGTTGTGTAGTATGCAGGGTGCACAGTTAAATACCTCTGTTGATGACAGTGTCCCCCACCCCCTGAAACCTGCATAACACCCTCCAGAACTGTCTCCAGTAGGGAGAAAGTTTCCATCTTGATTTCTCTGCCCATGATGGAAGTGGCTGGTGTCTTCAGGAAGAGGGTCTTACTTCCTGATTCTAGAGGGCAACCAGCATCAGCGGCAATAGCCCACAAGGTTTTGGGGACCTCAGAGGCCTTCCTGGTTAACAACTCCTAGAGAAATGGCACATATCTGATCCTGGGGCTTTCATTTCATTGTTTCTTGGTGTGAACAGCTTTATTCACTTCTACAAGGTACCTCTGGTTAAACTCTTTAGATGGTTTTAGAATATGCATATTAGGCTTGCTTATGGCTTTTTATTTGTTCTTTGATTTGATTGATTCCTCATTTATTCCTCTCTCTCCATGTTCCTTCCCCCACTAGGGCTAAACATTTTACCTCTAGTATAGCCATTATCATATGTGTTCAACTACACTGCTCTCTCTTCCACTAAGGTTCCTCCCACCACTTGCAAGGTATCCTTTCTAATTTCTTGACTCCCAAACACAGTGATTTTCACATAGACACATGTGCATAAAATTTGGGATCCATTTATGAGAGAAAAACGTCTTGAGCCAGGGTCACTTCTCTTACTATGATTTTTCCTGTGAGTTTTGTAATTTCATTTTTTAAAAGCTTAATAAAATCCCACTATGTATATATGTACTACATTTTCATTATCCATCATTGTAGAAGTCATTTGTTTTCCTTTTTACAAAAGGATTGGGTGTGTGTGTGGGGGTAGTGTGTGTTTTGCCTATATATATGTTTACCACATGTGTATCTGGTACCCAAAGAGGAGGGTACCAGATCCCCTGAAACTGGATTTAAGGACAGGTGTGAGTCACCATGAGGTTCTGGGAATTAAACCTGGGTCCTCTGCAAGAACAAATTCTTTAAACATTACCAAGTCATCTTCCAGCTCCAAGATTTATTCAAAATTATTTTTAATGTGTGTGTGTGTGTGTGTGTGTGTGTGTGTGTGTGTGCATCTGCATGAGCTCATGTGAATCATGTGCATGCAGGTGCTAAGGATACTAGAACTGCACATCAGATTCCCAGGAAGTAGAGTCAGACAGTTGTGATCTGCCATGTGAACCTAACCTGGAGCCCTTAGAGTACACTTAACTGCGGAACCATCTCTCTAGTCCTTGTAATCACTTGTTTTCTGGATGGTAGCCAATCAAGTTGAAAGTCTTGGCCCCTGTAAAGGTAGAATTCTTGAGTAACTGTTGTATACTTTTACTTTCAGACACTTCCAGTTCATGGCCCATAGCCTGCATTCAGTCTAACATAGCTTTAAATGTGACCCAACACACAATAATAAATTTCTTAAAATACAGTGAGTTTTTTTTTCTTATTTGTGTGCCATCTGATTATGTGGTTCCTGAATATAATTTTTATAGACAACAACGTGGCCCAGAGAAGCCAACATATTGGACACCCCTGCCAGGACCTTGCTCTAAGAACTTCCTTTTTGTTCCCATGTATCCACACAATAAACCCATTCTTGTCAGCAACTTGTGTATCCCTTCCTTAGAACTCTCAAGTTTCCCACCTGCCAGACTAGTCAAACCTTGTAGGGTGAGTTTTCCTGTCAGTGATCTCAGAGGTGCTTACTGATGCCTAAAATTTTTGTAACAGGGTCCAAAGCTATTTATTCCATAAAAGCGTAAGGAGTAAGGAGGGAAGGAAGTCAGCTAAATGCTGGCTGTGTGTCCGCCCTAGACCCGGCATTGTGCTAAGCCTGGTACTCAGAGCATCCACTTACATATTTGTTCCTAATATTTCATGAGAACATAACTTAGATGTATTAACCTCAGAAAAGAAAACTAATGCCTAGTTAATGCACGCAATTTTCCCAAAGTCAATTGTTTTTTCCTCGGGAGCTTGTCCTGACTATATTTCACTACATGTTATAGTGTGGGTGTGAAATATGTGCTGCAGGCATGTGTGTTTGAATACTAGTTCCCTGTTGGTGGTACTGTGTAAAAATAATTTTTAAACTCCAAGTCTTCCTTTCCCAGCTCCAGCTTCCAGAATGATGATGCCGAGACTAATTATTAATAAATGCCTAGGCCATAAGCTTTGGCTCATTCCCTGATTAGCTTGTAACTTTTTTAACCCATTCAAACTTTTCTGTCTACCATGCAGTTAGTTACCTTTCTTCAGTCCTGGCCCACTTCTCTCTCTCAGTGTGTTCCTGGAGTTCATCTATCTGCTGGTTTATGTCTACCTGCTCTCTTTCCCCCACTTCTCTTTTATCTCTACTATTTCCCAGAATCCTCTCTCTTCCGGCCAATGCCCCACCTCCGATTTCCTGCCTCAGCTGATTGGCCATCAGCTTTTTCATGGACAGGTGATGTTTATAAGCAGTTCCTTCTGCAGTATTGCTTTGGGGGTATCTCTAGGGCATGGTGCTTAGCTGGGGGAAGTGGGTTACTGCCAGGACAGGCCTTTGTGGTTATAACTGCGTCACAGTTTCCGTTCTGATTATCCTTTCCGTTCCACCCAGATGTGAACAAGCCGCTTCACACTCTCCCTGCCCCAGCTGAGAGCCGTTCCGTGCTCTGGGGGACTGTACCTTTAAACCACGAGTCAAAAGAAACCCTTCAATACTTAGGTCTCTTCCTGTCAGGTGTTTGGTGACAGGAATGAGAAAACAAATGAGTACAGCAGATTGGCAGTGACAAAGGTTGTGACAAACCTGAGCGTCTGCTTTGCATTTCCCTGGACCTGTTGTGTGGGAAGGTGAAAGTTTGGAACTGTGGGCAGAGGAACTCTACAAGGCTACAAGCCGATGATTAATAGATGATTTCGGTAGGAACTCATCAGAATGCCATGTGCTGATAACAACATGGGCAGCGAAGGCCGGGCTCCTTAGGTTTCAGATTCCTGCAGGGGCTGGATAAGACACACATTGTGTTACTGTCTTGCAAAGTATGTGGCTGGCTTCTGTTGATGTCCTGAGAACTTTCAAAGTAAGACACCAGTTTGGTGGAGGAAAGAGTAGGAGACAGGGTAAGATTTGGGCTGAGGTATACTTAAGGTTCCCTACATGCACCTGGATTTAGATCCAGAAGGAAGCCAGAAGGAGATAGGGCACGATTCAGCCATGGCATGCTTATGGCTCCTGTTAATTACCTAGATTTACAGCGAGAAAGCAAGCAGGAAGGAGAGCAGAATTAGAGGGAAAATACGGAGTTTGTCAAAAAGAGGATTGTGAATTCAGTTGAAGTGTCAAACAGAAAGCATGAAAATAAGCGTGAAGTTGCTTCTGGTCAGATTTGGGCATGCAAAGAGAAAACCAGCAGGTATATAGCAAAATAACACAGGTCAAGACACTTGATGTAGTGCTTAGGACAAAATTATTTATCTCTGCCTTTTACCTATGTATCTTCTTGGTTACATTAGGACCAGTAGAGAGAACATGGAGTTAGATGTGGAATAGAGAAGTTTGGTATAAGAAAGCTATCTCAACTTCAAGGAAACACTCCTATTCATTTTTGATGCTATTTGGGTCCATGCGAGGTACATCTTCTAGATGTCCTTTCTCTTCAGTCTTTCCTTTTCTTCCTTCCTTTCACCACTCCTTCTTTCTGGACTTCCTCCCTTCCTTGCTTCTTTTTGTCATTCCTTCTTTCCCTCCTGCCTCCCTCTTTCTCTCTGATTCTTCTTTTTGGACCTGTCAATTCTAGTCCTGGTGGTACTAAATAGTGGGTGGTAGAACTAGCTTGTCTACCATTTCTACCTGCCCCTGTACTATGATGGGTCAAGAGGTATTAGATGATCCTAGAAGTAATAATTAGGGCCACTCTGGGATTATTTGCTGAACTCTAAGAACCACTCTCCCTCTCTCCCTCCCTCCTCCCGCCCTCCCTTCTTTCTTTTCTTCCTTCCTCAGTTCTTTGAAAAGTTTGTAAAATGTGTTTTGTTCATATTAGTCCCCACATATTCCTCATATCTATGCCCCCTTCCCTGCCACCCAACTTTGTGTCCCAGTTTTCAAGTCCAGTTTGTACTGCCCCCATGTTCTTGGATGTGTGATCTTCCACTGGTGTTTGGTCAACTAACCAGGGGCAACACTCTTAAAGAAAATTTATTTTCTTTCTCCCCAAACTATCAATTGCTAATAGTTATTTAGCAAGGGTGGGACTTCCTGACAGTCTTCCCTCTCCATGCTGTGATTTGGTCTGTCTTGGGCTTGTGCATGCTGCTATAATTGCTGTGAGTTCATATGTGCTGCTGCCCTGCTCTGTCCAGAGAACTCTTTCCTGGTAGTCAACCACAGGCTCTGAGTTTTATAGCCCATTTGCCCCATCTTCTGCATTCATCATAGAGATTTTGGAGGAGAGGATGTGATATAGACTTCCCATGTAGGCTGATCATTCCACAGTCTCCACACCTTTGCTAATTGTGACTCTCTGTGTTAATTGCCACCTATCGCACATAGAAGTTTCCTGATGAGGGTTGGGGAATTATTTAATCTATGGCAACAATGTTACATCTTTAGTAGTCAGTTCAATACTATGTCCACTTAGCAAACTAATCGTAGCAGAAGCAATCTTTTTAGAGCTATCAGCTGTGACTAAACGTGGGTAAAGCTGTGTTCTCTTCACTAAGTCAGGGTTCTTACAATTCTACCTTTAGCTGCCTCTCCCCACCCAGGCCATCTCAGTATTTTCATTTGACTCATTTGGTTCTCCTGTTGGATGCCTTTTGGAGCTCGCACAATGTCCTCTATTTTGGAGAGGCACCGTGGTTAGTTAGTTAGTTTGTTTGTTCCTTTCTTTCTGCCTTTGCTTTTTTTCCCCAACCAGATGTAGATGGCATGTACTTTATGTTTTTAAGTTCAAGAGTCCATTGTGGATCAATAGACAATTAAAAGTTCCAAATATGGAAAGAAGCAAGGCAGTTGCTAATCTGGTCCAGCAAAATGCTAGCTACATCAGGAAATAGATACAAGAGCTATTTTTTCCTTTTCCATTTTAATATCTGTGTGAATGTATTGCTATGCCTATGTGTATTTGCATACTTGCATATGTGTGTGTGCACAGGTAGAGGTTTGACATTCATATAGGGAATTGTCTTCAACTGCTTTTCCAAATTATTCATCGAGTCAAGGTCTCTCTCAGTCAAATGTAGAACCCTCAGCTATGATTATACTTGGTCTGAGGAATCCTATCTTTACATCCCAAGGCTAAAATTACAGGTGGGTTGCCATGTCACCACGCATGGGGTTCTGGGCTTCTAAACTCCAGTAAGAATATTTTCCTGGCAAGCACTGAGCCACCTCACCAGCTCCTCGAGGAGGCATTTATTTGACTTAGAAGCTTTTGGAAAATAATGTCAGGTTTCATATTAACCACAATAAGAATATTTGTTAAGGCCTAGAAATTTGAAGTTCAGAAAGCAGCCTACACACAATGGGTCTTCTAAAAAATAAACAAGAAAAATCTTTTGGAGGAACTAGTTTACCATGTTGTGGTCCTATTATTTTTCTACATCAGGTGGTAGGTAAGAATTATTTGCAATTTGATCCCTTTCATTAGAGATGCCAAAGCAGTCTGCTAGGTGCCCAGCCCCCCCTCTCTCATACACACACACACACACACACACACACACACACACACACAGGGTCTGAGCTGAGATTTCACTTCTCTAACCACTTCAAATGGCCCAGTTTTCCTTTTCACTCAAATGTCAGTGAATGCTTTCAACCCTTCTCTAAAGGAACAGATTACCTATTTATTGAAATGAGTTAACTGTAGCTTGCTGACAAACAGAATTTCATTTTCAGAAGCAGCTGTCAGACTTTTAAAACATTAAAACCCCATCAAAAACATTTCAGAAAGAACAGCCAAATCCTTCTAAGTGACTTTCTAAAATCTGCTCTGCTCAGATGTGTTCAAGATAATTAATTGGCATAGTAGTGTTCATGTTCTTGGGGCAGTGTTTTTCAGTTAATAAATGTAGTTTAGAAGCTTAAATAAACATATCCATTGTAAATTTAGCAAATGTCTACCACATACAGCAATGAAGATAAAAACTAACCATACCATGATTTGTCCAAAGGTGATGATATTCTGCCTTGTACTGGAGCAAGGAAGCAGCAGGCATTGGTCTTCAACTGTGTTCTTGTACAGAGAGGGCTTCTAGGGATCAACAGAAGGAACACTGAAGGAAAGGCCATGTGGGAGAATCAAATGCTTCCTGGAGCCTGAGACGTTCATAGTAAAAAAGGTTTGATTTACTGCTGAACCTCCATTTTCTGAACCGTCTTTTTATGTGATCTTGAACTATGAGTATTCACTGGGAACCAAAGTTCCACACTTGAGGGAATAAGACAGAGCATTACCTCACTTGGAGAAGGTATATGGAGCTCTCAAGCAGGACAGACTTCTGTGAATATTGTGTATGAACAAGAGGAGGAGGAGGGGAGGAGGGGAGGGGGAGAAAGAGGGTGAGGAGGAGGAGGAGGAGGAGGCAGGCCAATTGAAAGAATAAAGCCTAGAGGGAGACAGGACCCTTATCACGTGTACTCTCTCAAAAGGAAGGCATCTTACATTACACTGCTGTTTGGAATGGTAGGGAAAATTTCAATGTGGTATAAGAAACTCCCAGGAATTTATCTTACTGAAAAATTTCAAGTCAGGTTTGGCTTTAGAACTATTAATTCAGAAACCCAGTAATAGTGTGTGCCTCTGCTTCTGGCTCTCTCTTTTTATTCTTAGAGGCCTGGCATTCTCCAGACTGGTCCTCTATGTGGCAACACACTACATGGAAGATTCTCCAGGCACTTCTAGTCTTCTGACCTAGCATAGCTGAAGGAAGGACTCTCTTTGCTGGAGCTAGCAGTGGAGACTTAGCCAGATTTTCTAGATGGAGAATATTTGTCTGTTTTTTAAAATTTTGTCCCCATAAGAAAAAAATTCTAGGATATCTTAAAAAGTTTTTGTGTGCTTACTTGAACATCAGAAAAAGAGGAAGAATTTAGATTAGTGGAAAGATTGCCATGACACACTGGTACAATTTAGAAAGAAGCCCTTGTAGAAGTAATATTTTCTATGGCAGTCTATTTATTAGGATCATACAAGATCCAGGACTAATGGGATACATACAGATAACACATAATCAAGGGGAGAATTATCACAGGAATTGACTCATGAAATTATAGAGGCCAAAAAAAAAAAATCTGAGGACATGTATTTGCGAGCTGCAAACTGGTGAGTGATTCAGACTATATCCAAAGGCTGGATATGCAGGAGCTAATGATCTTGGAGGGTAGGAGTGGTGGATATCCCAGCACAAGAAGGGGAGAAATTTATTCTTCTGACTTTTTGTTCTCTCTGGGTTCTTGGTGGATTAGATGTATATCCACATCTTTTCTCAGACTACTGATTTCAAGTGTCATTTTTTTTCCCCTGAAAATTCTCTTACAGCTATTGTGAGATGATGCTATTCTAGGTACCTGGACATCCTGTAGCCCATTCAAGGTGACATACAATACTAAAAATCATGAGCAGAAAAGGAAACAGAGGATCTTAGAAGAAAAATTAAGCACGCTCACTGTACATTGTACTCACACCACTAGGAGCTTACTGAGTCAGGTCTGGAGCAGCTGACGATGGAGAGGTCAGGTGGAAATCCATGGACAATGCTTCCTGAACCTTTGTTTTGCTTCCACTGTCTTTCTTCAGTCCAGGGTCTGTTCTCTCACAGCTCTCCACCATGTAAGAGTTGCATGACTAACTCTTTTTCTTTACAAGTTCTTTTTTTTTTTACTTCCAGATTTCTAAAATTTTTCTCCATGGAAGTGATCATGTAGTTCCCAACTTCTGGGGCCTTCAAAGTCAGCATATTTCTGATGCCTCATGACGTTGTGGGGAATCCACCTAGAGAAGACTACTTGGACATGAGTTTGAAACAATAGAAAATCCTTTTTAGCAGGCCAGCAACTACATTGGGTGTTCAGAATCCCAACGTAGCCCCAAGTCTTTCTCAGAGAGAGCTTTTAAGCACAAAAATCACATCCTGGGTTGACATACTTTAGTTAACAAGAACAGTTACCCTGAAGCAGAGCTACAGAAGCCACAAAAGCAAGGTTAATACACTTAGAAACTTTCTCAGAATTTTGGACTTTGATGGATTAGGTTATTTTTTCATTTTGGCTCGCGAGGCTGTCTGTGTGCTGAGTTTTATGGCCTGACTGGTACTTCCATCATGGAGTCACCAGTTCTGCGGTCTGGGGACCTGTTCCAATCTTATTATTCATTGCATATTATTATTTGTATAATAATGATATACAAGTAATACAATGTTACTCAGATTAGAAGGCGCTTTCCTGAGTGCGCAGTCTGAATGATTCCTTTCCTCTCATGTCAACACATGCACTGAAGTCCACTCTGCAGGTGTGTTTGTGTATATTTAGATGATTTTGTGGATTGATTCATAAAGTGCTTTGTAGACAGACTCCCCTGAGCCTTGCTAACTTACACTACCGGCATCTCAGTGTATCTTGCACCTCTCCCCTGTGAACGCTGCACTTGCCAAATTGTCTCAGTGTTTTTCGTTGGCTTCCTGTGATGAAAATTCCCGCACTGGTAACCTATTAGGGAGCGCTCTCGGGCAGCAAGTGTGGAAGAAAGTAAGAGAAGGCAGAAAGGGCATCCAGGCACCCACTGACCCTGCAAATTCCTCAAGGAAAATCTGGTACATGAAGCATGCAATGGTGTGTGTCCACCGCAAAGGGAGGTGGCTGCTTTTCCTATCTCCATGTCGCAGAGGCCATGGGGGCCCTTCGGGAGAGGGCATAGCTCTCTAGGCATCCCCTTCGTGAGCTTCCTCAGGCCGAGGCTCTTTCTCAGAAGAGTGCAGCTGAGGACTGTTCGCTGCCAGCGTTCAGAACGGCTGCATGGTCTAGAACTCAGGTGCCGCTGTAATTCGCCCTGTGGGAGGTTTTATTTTTTTTAGAACTTTACATGTGTGTCCCTTGCATATCTTTAAGGAAACTGCATTGTGTTCTTCTTAGGCTCCAAGCTTCGAGAACTTTACCCGGTACCTGGTAGCAATCCAATAAATGTTTCTTAATACAATCAATCTTGTTTAGGACTCGTTCCATGACAAATATGTCAAGTTCACATGAGTTAAAACGGCTTTCGTTTACTTGCGGAGATGTAAGTCAATTTCCAGGACAGCTCCAGGAACCTGGCTTTTAGAGGAGGGTCTCCTTCTCTAGTGTAAACCTTTCATCTCTAAATGTGTGTAGAAAGGCATTATCTTGATGCGTCATACGCACAAACAAACTAGTTCAATAAGAAGCACCATGTCTGGCCTAACACTCGCTTAATTCATAAGCCTATAATTTGCTTTTGGAAAAAAAAATCATCTCATAAAATAATGGCTCGAGTTTAAGAAATCTGGCACAGAAATAGACGAAAGTAAGCACACAACACTGTAAAGGTCAAACTTTAGCAGCATTTCCTGTCAGAGGGAGTTATACACGAGCATCCACTGTCGCAGACGGCCTTTTTTTTAAAAACATAGACCAATGAAAGGAGGCAATGAATAAATGTTTTCCTCAGAGAAAATATGAGTGGTCCCCTCACAAGAAACATGACTAGGGAAAGAATGAGCGAAAAGTGAATTTGGAAGATCAACTGGAGAATATATAAGACGTGGGGCCTCAGGTACATAGTCAGCAAAGCTGCAGACATAGTTCTCTTATTAGCAAATATTTAAGATGTTGTTTTAGGGAAATTATGCATCTACAAAGTGCCAGAGGCAAGAGGCTCTGGAGAGGTTGTCATTGCACTTCTTTGCTAATTGGACACGCCAGCTACCGCTACAGATATCACCACCTCACCTAACAGGATCAACACAACTAACCCTGCATTTGGAATTAATGTATTTACCTTAAAAAAAAAAACCCCACAAAGTCTGATTCAATTACCATCCGAAATGATAGAGACCGTGGCATTTAATGCTGGCGGCATGCTTTAAAATGGTTATTTTTCCAGTGTTTACAGAAACTTAATTAATGATGAGGGGATATATGTGTGTTTTCCTTTTGGTTCTGGAGTCTGAAAACATTTTTAAAAATGGATTCAAATTAGAAGAGTCCTCTGACATAATGTATTAAGAGCTCCGAATGATGCCTTGGGATGTGGGAGAGGAGAGAAGCACTTGGGTAAGTAAACAGAGTTTATGAGACTTGTTTATGCCAAGAAAGCAGGATGAATATTTCTGACTAAAAGTTAATTAACTATTTTGCCTCAGCAAGCCAATTTGTCGCCTTAAACTTTGATTCATTAACTGCAAACTGAGAGGCTTGCCTGTTCCATGGTGTCCTCATAGACTGAGTCTGTGCTAAATGGTGCCGTGAGATATGGCCTGTTCTTCCCAGCTGAAACGAACTGACAAGGCTATTATACCAAAGGGAAGCCTTTCTAATGGCCGTAAGTAGCTGGGGCTCTCTGAGAGCAAAGCCCAGGAAATATACGGCTGGACTGCAGAGCTGATCAACCCTTGCAACAAAACCAGGGCAAACCCAGAATTTTTGACTTTGCACATTTAATGGGGTACGAAGATTGCCTGTTTGGCAATTCTAAACTTTGAAGACTTACAAACTTAAGCCTGATTTCCCTGCAGGATTTTTTTCCCACTGTGAGGCTCAATTTTTACAAGTAAGTTGTAATAAAGAAAAGAAAGGAGTTTCTATTTGTCAAGACTTTGTTGCCGCATGTGATGGGACAGTCTGTTTGCTGGGGATAGAGCTTCTGTAAACTCGTGAATAGGAGAGTTAAAAAGACTTACAGAAACACAACCTCAGACACTGTTCTAGAATAAGCAGAATAACAGAGGTAGGGATCTGGGGCTCGTGACTCTACCGTCATCTAGGACCTTGACTGATGCTCAGTGAGCAAGCAAAGCAGCGTCTGAACAAACGAACAAGCCTACCAATGCTTGGAGGATATCCCGAGGAAAGTCCTGTTGTCTTAGCGGAATGAATTTTCTAGAAGCAGCTGGAAAAAGCATTAAGTTTGGAGTTACGTGAATTAAGAATATTTGTTCTTCCTCACAGAGACCGAATCAGCAAACCCAAGACCTACTTGGGTCTTCCCTATATTCTCTGTGGATGTTTTTCAGCTCTTAGTATTTTTATGGGACCCTGGACTGTGAGAACAAATAGGCATCTGACTCTTGTGCCTGCTCTGGGACCTCTTTTATTCCCCCATTGGGTTGCTTAGTCTGTTAAGATCGTTTCTGCTTCATCTCATTATATTTTATTTTGGCGTGTTTTGTTATCTCTTAGAAGCCCGTTCTTTTCTAATGAGAGACAGAAAGGGAGTGGATCCAGATGGGAGGGGATTTGGGGAGGATCTGGGAGGGGTTGAGGTAGGAGAAACTGAAATCTATTTTCTTTTTTTTTTTTTAAAGTAGATCTCTTATTTACCTTTTAAGTGACATTTGATAGTATCTAGGCTATAACCATTTTGAGCTATGTACTTAGTTTTAAATGGAATAAGAAACCAATGCTTATTACCAAGAGCTTCAGAAGATTTTTTTAAAATTTTTATTGGATATATTCTATATTTACATTTCATTTCCCTTTTCCTGGTTCCCTGCTCCCAAAGGTCCTACATGCCCTTTTCCCTCCCCCTGTTCCCCCATCCACCCCTTCCCACATCCCTGTTCTGGTATTCCCTTACACTGATGGTTTGAGCCTTTCCAGAACCAGGGGCCACTCCTTCCTTCTTGTTGGACATCATTTGGTATGTGGATTGTGTCTTTGGTGTCCCAAGATTCTAGGCTAATATACACTTATCAGTGAGTGCATACCATGGATATTCTTTTGAGACTGGGTCACCTCACTTAGTATGATGTTCTCCAGATCCATCCATTTCTCTAAGAATTTCATGAATTCATTGTTTCTAATGGCGGAATAGTACTCCATTGTGTATATATACCACATTCTTTGTATCCATTCCTCCACTGAGGGACATCTGGGTTCTTTCCAGCTTCTGGCTATTATAAATAAGACTGCTATGAACATAGTGGAGCATGTATCCTTATTGCATGCTGGGGAATCTTCTGGGTATATTCCCAGGAGTGGTATGGCTGGGTCCTCCAGAAGTATCATCTCCAGCTTTCTGAGGAACCGCCAGACTGATTTCCAGAGTGGTTGTGCCAGCTTGCAATCCCACCAGCAGTGGAGGAGTGTTCCTCTTTCTCTACATCCTCACCAACACCTGATGTCTCCTGAGTTTTTAATCTTAGCCATTCTGACAGGTGTGGGGTGAAATCTCAGGGTTGTTTTGATTTACATTTCTCTAATGACTAGTGATGTTGAACATTTTTTAAGGTGCTTCTCAACAATCAGAAGTTCTTCAGGTGAAAAGTTTTTGTTTAGCTCTGTACCCCATTTTTTGATACGGTTATTTGGTTCTCTGGGGTCTAACTTCTTGAGTTCTTTGTATACATTGAATATTAGCCCTCTGTCGGATGTGGGGTTGGTGAAGATCTTTTCCCAATTTGTTGGTTGCCGATTTGCCCTTTTGACAGTGTCTTTTGCCTTACAGAAACTTTGTAATTTTATGTGGTCCCATCTGTCCATTCTTGATCTTAGAGCATAAGCGATTGGTGTTCTGTTCAGGAATTTTCCCCCTGAGCCAATGCCCTCAAGGGTCTTCCCCAGTTTCTTTTCTATTAGTTTTAGTGTGTCTGGTTTTATGTGGAAGTCCTTGATCCACTTGGAGTTGAGCTTAGTGCAAGGAGATAAGAGTGGATCAATTCTCATTCTTCTGCATGTTGACCTCCAGTTGAGCCAGCACCATATGTTGAAAAGGCTATCTTCTTTCCACTGGATGTTTTCAGCTCCTTTGTCGAAGATCAATTCGCCATAGATGTGTGGGTTCAATTCTGGGTTTTCAATCCTATTCCATTGATCCACCTCCCTGTCACTCTACTAATACCATGCAGTTTTTAACGCTACTGCTCTGTAGTATTGCATGAGGTCTGGGATTCTGATTCCCCCAGAAGTTCTTTTACTGTTGATGATAGTTCTAGCTATTCTGGGTTTTTGTTATTCCAGATGAATTTGAGAATTGCTCTTTCTAACTCTATGAATAAATGGGTTGGGATTTTGATGGGGATTGCATTGAATCTGTATATTGCTTTTGGCAAGATTGCCATTTTAATTATATTAACCCTGCCAACCCACCAGCATGGAAGATTTTTCCATTTTCTGAGGTCTTCTTCCATTTCCTTCTTCAGAGACCTGAAGTTTTTGTCATACAGATCTTTCACTTGTTTGGTTAGAGTCACACTAAGATACTTTATATTGTTTGTGGCTACTGTGAAGGATGTCATTTCCCTAATTTCTTTCTCAGCCTGCTTATCCTTTGAGTATAGGACGGCTACTGATTTGCTTGAGTTGGTTTTATAACCAGCAACTTTATCAGCTGTAGGAGTTCTCTGGTGGAGTTTTTTGGGTCACTAAGTATACTATCATATCATCTGCAAATACTGATAGTTTGACTTCTTCCTTTCCAATTTGTATCCCTTTGACTTCCTTATATTGTCGAATTGCTCTAGCTAGTACCTCAAGTACTATATTAAAAAGATATGGTGAGAGTGGGCAGCCTTGTCTAGTCCCTGATTTTAGTGGGATTGCTTCAAGTTTCTCTCTGTTTACTTTGATATTGGCTACCGGTCTGCTGTAAATTGCTTTTACTATGTTTAGGTATGGGCCTTGAATTCCTGTTCTTTCCAAGACTTTTAGCATGAAAGGATGCTGAATTTTGTCAAATGCTTTTTCAGCATCCAATGAGATGACCATGCGGTTTTTTTCTTTGAGTTTTTTTATGTAGTAGATTACGTTGATGGATTTCTGTATATTGAACCATCCCTGCATCTCTGGGATGAAGCCATCTTGATCATGGTGAATGATTGTTTTGATGTGTTCTTGGATTCAGTTGGCAAGAATTTTATTGAGTGTTTTTGCATCGATGTTCATAAGGGAGATTGGTCTGAAGTTCTCTTTCTTAGTTGGATCTTTGTGTGGTTTTGGTATCACGGTAATTGTGGCTTTGTAGAATGAGTTGGGTAGTGCTGAAATCTATTTTCAATAAGAGAAAAAAGAATCTTTACTCTTTTATTTATCATGCAATTTAAGGCAGGATGTTTGACCTTATGTATTATCTTTTTCTTGTTTATAATCAGGGGCAGGGTTAGTAGCAAACCCTTTCATAGCCTGCAGGAAGAAGGAAAAAGTGGTGCATATTGAGGGCTACGTGTGTCTGCTTCTCAGGATTTGTGAAGCTGCCATTTGCAATTAGGTCACTTATCCCAAATCGAAATTTATCTCAAAAGAGAGTCAAATAATTAGTATCCACAGATAGAAAAGCTCAGTAATAGAGAAGTAGAATGACTTTTGCCACTAGAGTGAAGAACATGGGAAATGCCATTACACAGGTGGACTGCCCACAAGTTATACCCAGGGGGATTAGGACAGAACTTTCTCAAGACTCTTGAGATAAAATTTAGGTTAAGATTACAGATGTAATAAATATTGGGGGGAAGAAATCAAGTGGGGAGAAAGGCAATAGAGGTGGAAGGTAAGAGAAGAGAGAAGAAAGGATGGGGAGGGAGGGAGGGAGAGGGGGATGAGGGAGATCGGTCATATTGAATAGCATGAGCTAAGACCCCGATTTATAAGAGCAGTACCTTGCCATGCCATTTACAGAGTGGGTTCTAAGGCATAAGAACCCATTCTTACACAGGGCAAGATTTTAATCCTTGCAACTTTGGCTCTAGGCTCTAGAGTCCAACAGAGTTACTTATAAGTTCCTTTCTGTGGGACAAGAAAGAAAGAGACCATTATCATATTTCTCCCAGCAGTGTTATCTCCATGAGCAAATCCCCTCGCCACTTTGTTGCACATAGTGAAGGCATCACGATAGGTTGTCCTTTGAGATAGTTCAACTTATTTCCTCAACCAGAAGAACAAGTGTACACAGGCAGACACAGACACACAAGGCAAAAGAAGGTCCAAATGGCTGTCGTATAGTAAAAACCACAGTATAAAACCGATTTCCTTAAGCTCTTTTAACCGTACAGTTCAGGTGTGTCAAGTGTTAAGTATGTTTATACTATAGCGCAGTGAATCTGTGAAACTTCATCTTGCAAAATGGAAGCACTGGATTCATTTATTTGTGTAGTTGCTGTGGGTTAAACCTGGAGGCCTGTGCATTCCAAGCAAGGAGTCTACCACCAGACACATTAAAAAAAAACTCCTTCCATTACCCCTAGTCAGCCACAATTCTCCCCCTACTGGAATTCGGCTACTCTAGACATTGTATATACATGAAGTCATATAGTGTTTGTGACTGCCTTATCCCACTGGCATAATTCCCTTAATATTCACCAAGATGATCTGATTTCCCTTTTAATGGCTGAAAACAATCTATCATTTGTATGCTACACATTATTTATTTGTCTTCAATGAGTATTGCTTTTCTGTCGTGTTTGTTATATACTATTCAGCAGTGAATGCACATATGCAAATATTTTCATGGTATTGTCTAGGTGGCTCTTTATTCAAAGTTCCTGGTAATTATAATCAAAGCAAGTCGGATGAAATAACAATAAAGAAGTTATCATTACTTTCCTTAAACCAGAGGCTTCTTCACTCTGAAATGTTTGGGACCCACTGTTCACATTCTCCAGTCATTCCTGAATGGATATTATTTATGAAGAACCAGCCCACCTTTCGTGTACTATTTATGTTTTGTATATGTCATATTATTATTATTATTATTATTATTATTATTATTACTATTATTATTATCATTATAATATTTTTATAGTCCAGTCATTATCCCCACTCCTGGGCCTTCCTCTGACTGTTCGTCCTCCCCCATCTCCAAGAGGATGTCATCCCCAACCAGACCTCCCTCCTCCCTGGGGCTTCAAGTCTCTCCAGGGTTAGGTGCATTTTTCTCTCACAGAGGCCAGACCAGGCAATCCTCTGCTGTATATCTGTCAGAGGCCTTACAAGTGATACAAGCTTATCACTTGTATAAGCTAGTATCTGATAGATATTAGGGGTACATGTTAGTTGAGACTGCTGGTCTTCCTAGGGGGTCACCCTCCTCCTCAGCTTCCAGATTTCCCCTACTTCAACCACAGGGTTCCCTGGCTTCTGTCCATCGGCTGGGTGCAAGTATACATCTGTCTCTTTCGACAGCATGTTGGGCCTTGCGGAGGGCAGCCATACTAGCTCCCGTCTGTAAGCACACCATAGCATCAGTAATACTGTGTCCGGCCTTGGAGCCTCCCCTTGATCTGGATCCCAGTTTGGGCCACAGTCACTGAACCACCTTTCCCTCAGTCTCTTCTCCACTTTTGTCCCTGCAGTTCTTTCATGCAGGAACAATTCTGGGTCACACCTTTTGACTGTGGAACGGCAACCCTATCCCTCCACTCGATGCCCTGTCTTTCTGCTGGAGGTGAGCTCTACAAGTTCCCTCTCTCCACTGTGGGGAATTCCCCTTTGAGTCCTAAGCGTCTCTCACCTCCCAGGTCTCTGGTACATTCTAGAGGGTCCCCCTCATCTCCTACCTCCTGAGGTGTTCCCCTCCCCCCAATACCTGATCATGTTCTTCTTTTCCCCTCCCTGTCCCCTCTCCCACCCAGGCCCCTCCCTCTTTCTTCCCCCTCCCCTGTGATTGCTCTCTTCTCCCTCCCAAGTCATGTCAGTTCTTTTAATTTCTTTTTATGAACCTGGCATTCTTGCTTCCAAATTTCTTAAGTATTTGAATTTTAGGTGTTCAGCATCCTATTGTTTTCTTGCTGTTTTCTAGCCATCTGTGTGGAGTTAATGAAGAGGAGAGCAGGAGTGGAATTGTAGACTGTGATTCCAGCAGGGTTTCTCATCCCCAGCAGGCAAGCAAGCAATGAATGACTTACTGAACTCTTCTGCTGTGTAAACTGGGCAGTCGGTAAATGAGAAGTTTATAGGAAGGTTGTTGCTAAAAAATAAAAATAAAAAAAATGATACAGGAGTTGAGAGCTGTTGGCCTGTATGCATAGCCTGACTTCATTCAGGATGCCCTGGGGCACAAGGCTGGTAGTCAGGAATCAGACTTTCAGCCAATCAGGAGAAGATCTGAAAGCGCTCACATTCAAGGCAAGAGAAGCCAGTGTGGCAGGGAGGCTTAGCAGGGACTCTTTGTCCATCACCATGAGGGTCAGAGCACATAAGGCCAACAGAAATGGAGGAGTAAGATAAGAAGCCAGTACACATAGATGTATGCCAAGACAGATCAAAACTAGAGAGGATTATGCTATCAGGCATTGGTTAAAACCAGCAAGATTGGAGGTATTTGGATATCCACAGAATAATAATCACAGTACTATTGAGAACTATGTCTCTTGAGTATTTAATCCCCTAGATATATGAACTGATTTTCATGCATTACGTTATTTAATCCTTACCACAACCTGTGAGGCAAGTTTTACTATTAACTTTAAGAATGCAAGCAGGAGTGGTGCTAACGCAAAGACAGCAACAGAAGAGCTGCCTGGCGTCTCCTAACAGGAGGATCTGAACTGGAGGAAAAGGGAGATGAAGAAAATGTCACTGATCTCCCCAAAATGAGCCTGTAATACATCTCTTGGTATGCACTAGGTATCACTAGTATTTAATTAAGAACCAGCAAATCGCCTTGTTGGCCAGGCTTCCTGTGACTTTTTATCTAGTCAAACAAAACTTCGAACATAGGTGTGGCAACCCCAAGGTATATAGTTTGAAAGACTCTATTTTCAAAAGTCTATCTCCACTCAGGACCCCCATACTTACCCACACCATTGTAAATGGTTCTCAAATGTATTCCTGCGGTGGCGAGAATTGTCAGCCTTAACGGACATACATTCTCCCAGTTATAAACACGCAGTTTAAGCTGGATTAAAAAAAACAACAGTGTGCAGTCATACACCTGGCATGGAGATTTTGAAGAGCTAGATGTCACCACAGGGAGCGCAGACTCTGAAACTTGAGAAAGACTTTCGCCCTGGTGGGAGGAAGTGCAACCCTGAGCGTGGAACAGGGCTGCGTGGGAGGGGGAAGAATGTGGCGGATGTTGCCCGAACTCCAGATCTGGGAGGGGGACAATGCTATGCTTTCAGAACTTACTTATTTCAAATGAAATGTGAGCGTGCACTGACTGAATGGAAATGCTGTCCTTGGACATCAAAGGGAGGAGAGGCCCTTGGTCCTGAGAAGTCTAGATGCCCCAGTGTAGGGGAATGCCAGGACAGGGAAGTGGGAGTGAGTGGATTGTGAGCAGAGGGAGGGGGGATGGGTTAGGGGATTTTCGGGGGGAGGAACCAGGAAAGGGGACAACATTTGAAATGCAAATAAAGAATATATCTAATAACAAGAAGAAGAAAAAAAGAAAAGAAAATGCCGTGAGCATTTCTCAAGGGCGAGCGTCTGTTCTTACGGCTGAGTTATTGATTTTGAGTTCCTACGAGGAGTCTGAAGAGTTAAAAAAAAATCTAGATATGACGCCAGAGCTTGAGGTGGTGCTTCCTGGACTGGCAGAGACAGACAAGGAACAAGGTACCACTGCTCCCGATGCAAAGATTTTTAAATTCACCAACCTGGGTGTTTGTTTAGTGGTGGGAGCTTTGTGTTTCTGAAGTGACTACCTACAGCCACGAGAGGGCACTCCCGCACTTCTTAGGCAGCGCCAGGGCTCGTTCCCACGCCTCATTCAAAGCCGGCAGTGATGAGGAGGTGCGGTGGAGAAACTGGCTCGTCCTTCAAGAATTGTCCTTCAAATATTAGGGAATATGAACTACAGTTCCTTAATACATTCGAAAGTCCCAGAAAAGTACCGCTGAAAAATCCCTTCAAACCACTTTCTTTAAAGGAAAAGGAATGAGCACTCCTATTTCTAGATCAATCTTTCTAACAACATCCATTCCAAATGTTCTCTTCTCGGAAAGAGCATTGGGAGATGCTAATCCAGGAGAATGATTGTCTAGCTCCATTTGTGAGGAAGTTAGGCTTACTTTAGTTTTGGCATATGTACATGAATATGTGCTAGGTTGCTGGGATGAAACGGCCTTATAGAACAATGGCATTAGAGAAGTACTCAGTCTTTGTGTCACTTCTTTGGTGATGTGGCGTACTTCTAGGTTACACAAATATAATCAAAGGGGGAGGTATTAAAAATAGCATGACGTCAATCGGGCGTGGTGGCGCACGCCTGTAATCCCAGCACTTGGGAGGCAGAGGCAAGCAGATTTCTGAGTTCGAGCCAGCCTGGTCTACAGAGTGAGTTCCAGGACAGCCAAAAACCAAAAAAAGAAAAAAAAATAGCATGACATCATCTACATGCAAAGCAACAACAGTCAATGGAAGACCAGTTTTTGAGAAGGAAATGTTTCCCCCCCCCCAATACTAAGTCAGTAGTGAAAGAACAGAGTGTGAATTCATAAGGTGGGTGTTTGCATTGCATGAAGTGCAATGAGGTCAAGTTGCACCTGGGAGTGCTGAATTGTCCACTTCCCGAAGGGTCTGCACCAGCAGCCTTGGTTGCCAGTGAAATCAGATCCCGGGCTGGCCAAACATTTCAAAGAGAATCTGTCTTTAAGGAGGGAAAATAACCCTTACAGTATTAATTGTAAAAAAAAAAAAAAAAAAAAAAATCAGGTTATATGGCCTGCACTCTCCAATCAACAAGACCAGAGAAGTAGTTCCTAGTAGAAAAAGAAAAAAAAAATCTTCCATAAAGTCATATATAAGCAGAAGACTGTTTGATATTCATGAAATCAGAATAAAAGGACTGATTTCAGTAGCTCAAAGGTTTCTGCTTTTCTCTTTTCCCCAGCTAAGCTGTTTGAGTTCCTGTCTCCAACCAGAGGAATAGCTTCTCCCACAGGAAATATTGGGAAATATTGAGAATCCGCAGACCCGTGTCCTCCTCTTTGTCTATTTGCATGGCCCCGGGGTGTGATACCAGTAGACACAGACGTTGTCCTCATGGGGTATCCAGTTCGACAGGAGAAGAGACTTCAAACAGTGAAGTGTGTGCTGAACAGAGGGTACAGTGGGAGCACGTAAGAAAAGGACCTCTCTTCTAGCCTGGGGGGGGGGCAGAGATACTCGTTTTTATCCAGATTGCACAGGGTTACTAATGTCTGTTTTCCAGGTGACAAACTTCTATCGTCCATGTGGTTTAGAATGCAAGGTCAGGATAGGTTCACTTATTTGAATCACGCATCCTTTCCTGAACAGTGTCCAGTACTTCACGTTGGTGGCATCTATTGAAACTCGCTATCCTGAGAATTGCCCCAGGTTCTCACTTCTCTGAGGGCCTTCGGCTCTTGCAGGTGCAATGATAAATGTGCTGCAGGCCCTACAGTGTTTTCACTGTTGGCTCGGTGCTGATAGGCATTTCTACTTTGGTTAGCATTTAGCCAAGGGATCCCGCTGTTTCAGAGACTAAGGGTTTTAAAGGATTAGATAGCTGATGATATTAATTGGAATTTGAGAAGAGGGGTTCACAAGGTCCTTTCTGTCCTTGAGGATAGATAAGCAGTTAATGATGCTTCCTGTACTTTCAAATCAATGAGACCAGAGAAGTATTTTATAATAGGAAAAACTTTCATAAAGTCATATTTATGTCTCTCAAAAATGGAGAAACATTTTCTTCAGAGGCACAGCCACTGGTAAGATGATCAGTGTTCCTATGAATAGCCCCTCACTCATGCTTCTGTAATTAATCACAGTTAAATTAATTTGTTCATCAACATAAATAAATAATAAATATATGTATAAGTAGATAAAATGCAGGAAATCAAAAGAAATATTGGATTGCAAAAGAGATCTTCTTCTAAGTTTCATGTGAAACATGGAAGGCCAAAGTGAATTATCAATGGATGTGTCTTTAAACAGTGCCCCCAGAGCCTCCACCAAGGACCTCATCCTCTATTCATTTGCTCTGACGAAACTCCTAATTCCCTCCTCTCTTTCCATATATACTTTAAATATTATACATATGAAAATATATAATATATGGAAAGATTTCACATATATAAAATTATTAGATTGTTAGAATATGTTAATGTATCTAATAATCCATTTGGATTTACCTCCAAAATACCTCCCCAGTCATGCACCTGCTGACCTCCATCGGAAAAACTAGCTCAGGCTCCTAGCAGTGCTCACCTGGACCTCTGCCTCTTTTCTTCCTGTCCTAACTTTCCAACCCCTAATGTGTCCTGGAGGATGCCATTCTCATCCATTTAGAGTAAACTCTAATCCTTACCTTGTCTTACCAGACAACCCGAGTGTAGACCGTGCTTTCGCAACAGGCCACACCTTGGCCTCCAATTAAAAATATTTTGTGACTCATTATTTTCACGTAATTATTTTTTTAAAATAAGTTTTAAAGTTATTATACAAAGTAAGGTGCTTCAGTATGGCATGTGTATACATGTGGATCATTACCCTTTTCTTTTATTCATTACCTCCCCAACTGCCTTATCTTATTTCCCTGGATTCCCTCTTATGGGTCCCCTTTCGACCATAAACAGTTCCCTCTTCTGTAATAATGTCATATATATTCTATCCCCATTCTTCTCTTCCCCCTCCCTTATGCTATCTCCCTTCCATCTCATGGTCACCTTTAAAGTTTCATGACCCCTTCTACAAATGTAAAAGAAGGTTCTGCATATGAAATAAAACATAAAGTTCATCTTTCAGACTCCAGCTTATTTTGCTTACTATACTTCTCTCCATATGGGTCATGAACTTGTTCTTCTTTATGGCAAAAATAAAGTTCTGTTGTATATATCTATCACATGTTCGTTATCAGTGTCTCTATTGGTAGGTACCCAGGCTGGTTCCATTTCTTCACTAGGTGAATTGTGCAGTGATGAACAGAGATGTGTAGTAGAAATACCTCTATGGTGTTTCCACAGTCCTTTGGGTATATATGCAAAGATGGCAGAGCAGGGTAATAGGGTAGTTTTATTTTAAAAGTAAAAAATAGAAAGTAATTAAAATATTGGGGGTGTTTTCTTCAGATTCCGTCTCCCCTCTGTTAGACATTACAGCCAAGGTCATCCACATTGAATCCTGGGAGCCTCTCACATCTCAGGTCTCTGGGACTTTCTTGAGGTTGCCCCCCCTCCAGCAGCTGCATATTTTCATTCATTCTTCTGGCCCTCTGGGTATCTCTCCTGTCTCCCTCATACCTGATCCTGCCACCCTATTCCCGTTTCCCTCCCCTCGTCCACCCATGCCCCTTCCTCCTTCTGCATTGCATGACTATTTAGTTCCCCTTTCTAAGTGGGATTTAAGCATCCTTACTTGGGCCTTCCTTCTTGTCTAACTTCTTAGGATCTGCGTGAAGTATCATGGGTATTCTGTACATTTTGTCTAACATCCACCTATCAGTGACTACATACCATGCATGAGTTTTTGGATCTGAGTTACCTCACTTAGGATGGTATTTTCTAGTTCCATCCATTGGCCTGTAAAATTCATGATGTTCTTGTTTTTAATAGCTGCACAGTATTCCATTGGGTAAATGAACCACATTTTCTGTATCCATTTTTCAGTTGAGGTTTGGGTTGCTTCCAGTTTCTGGCCATTACGAATAAGGCTGATATAAACATAGTGGAGCATATGTCCTTGGGATATGGTAAACATCTTTTGTGTGTATGCCCAGGAGTGGTATAGCTGGGTCTCCAGATAGAACTATTTCTAATTTTCTGAGGAACCAACAGACTGATTTCCAGAGTGGTTGTACAAGTTTGCACTCTCACCAGCAATGGAGAAGTGTTTCCCTTTTTTCACATCCTCTCCAGCATGTGCTGTCTCATGAGTTTTTAATCTTGGCCATTCTGATTGGTCTAAGGTGCAATCTCAGGTTCATTTTGATTTGCATTTCTCTGATCATTAAAAATATTGAACATTAGGGTTGTTAGGCAGGACCCCCGGTGGAGGGATGGGGACACCAACCCACCTACAAAACTTTTGACCCCAAATCCTTTCTGTCTAAAGAAAGGCAGGGACAAAAATAGAGCAGAGACTGAAGAAATGGCCAACTAAACTTGGCACCCATCCCATGGATGGGCACTAATCCCTGACACTATTACTGGTGCTTTGTTATGCTTGCTGTCCTCTGAGAGGCCTACCCAGCAGCTGACTGAGACAGATTCAGATATAATCAAGCAGTGGATGGCAGGGACCTCTATAGAAGAGTTAGGGGAAAAATTGCAGGAACTGAAAAGTAGGGCAGCCGCCTGGGAAGACCAACAGTGTCAATTAACTTGAACCCCTGTGAGCTCCCAGAGACTGAATCACCATCCAAAAAGCATAAATGGACTGGTCCAACCCCCCTCTACCCCTCACATCCCATATGCAGCAGAGGGCTGCAGTGTCTGGCCTCAATTGGAGAGGATCCTGTAGAGACTTGATGCCCATGGGTGGGCTTGGAGATACCGGGGAGGGGGCCATCCTCTCAGAGGCAAAGGGGGAAGGGAATGGGGGGAAGAACTCTTTGAGGGGGGACCTGGATGGAGGGTAAATTTGTGATGTAAATAAATAAAAACAATTAATTAAAAATAATTAAAATAAAATATCCTGTACATATAGGAACAAATATTTAACATTTAGTTAGGGATTTTGCTATTTTAGGACAGGTGGTTTTAAGGCTTATCTCTACGATTTATGACTTTGTTGGCTGAGTAGTTGGCTAAGTGTTCCGTACCAGGTATTATTTCCTTCATTTGGAATGGGTCTCATCCAACTAGAGAGCTGTTGGTTACTGCCAAGGTATGCATGCCATTACTGTACCCTTGGGATTATCCATGCTGGTCATTGGCTGGTTCCTAGGCATCATAGCCGTATAGAAATGTTGGCCAATCTCCTCCTTTGGAAACTTGCAGGATATTTCTGGTACCATCAAAGTCATTCCGTAAAGAGAAGGTATTCAGATCAATCCCAGCTCAGGGGCTTCTGGGCTTGTGTCTGAAGTGAACAGTGTCCTCAGTAATAGAGTCTTACCTTCCATCTCTGGTGGGCCACAAAGGATCACAGCAGTATCCTGTAATGGTTTGGGATTCTTTTAGACAACATTGACCAAGAACTCAAAACAGGACTTTGTATGCCTGCAGTTAGGGTTTTTGATTAGACTGTCTTTGGCTCTTGGAGGGAGTTTCGTCAGCCCAGATGAAAAGTTTCATTAAAACCATTATATGTGTATTTGCACACTAACTTACATGTATTGTAGTATTTTTGTTAGGTAAATAGTTAACAGAAGGATTCCTTATGAGGTTTTCAGACATCTTTAGTGTTATTTTACCTTCCTATTCCCTTCTTCTGTACTCATGTCCCTCCACCTCTGTAATTAGAGCCATCCTCCTTTCCCATTTCTTTTTTTTTATTTTTATTCTATATTCTTTGTTTACATTCCAAAGGCTTTCCCCTTTCCCAGTTCCCCCCCACCATACGTCCCATAAGTCCTCTCCCCCCAACTATTCCCCAATCACCCCCCCCACCATTTCTCTGTTCTGGTACTCTCCTACAAAACTGGATCCAATCTTTTCAGGCCCAGGATCCTCTCCTTTCTTCTTCTTGGGAATCATTTGACTTGCTAATTGTGTCTTGAGTATTTAGGGCTTCTGGGCTCATTAATATCCACTTATCAGTGATTGCATTTCATGTGTATTCTTTTGTGATTCTCTGATCATTAAAAATATTGAACATTAGGGTTGTTAGGTAGGACCCCCGGTGGAGGGATGGGGACACCAACCCACCTACAAAACTTTTGACCCCAAATCCTTTCTGTCTAAAAGAAAGGCAGAAAGTGGGTTAACTCACTCAGGATGATATTTTCCAGATCTAACCATTTGCCTACAAATTGCATGAATTCATTATTTTTAATTGCTGAGTAGTATTCCATTGTATAAATATACCACATTTTCTGTATCCATTCTTCCTTTGAGGGACATCTGCACTCCTTCCAACTTCTGGCTATTATAAACAAGGCTGCTATAAACATAGTGGAGCATGTGTCTTTGTTGTATGCAGGGGAATCCTATGGGTATATGCCCAGGAGTGGTATGCCAGGGTCCTCTGGAAGTGACATGCCCAATTTTCTGAGGAACCGCCAGACTGATTTCCAGAGAGGTTTTACCATTTTGCAATCCCACCAACAGTGGAGGAGTGTTCCTCTTTCTCCACATCCTTGCCAGCACTTGTTGTCTCTTGAGTTTTTAATCTTAGCCATTCTGACTGGTGTGAGGTGGAATCTCAGGGTTGTTTTGATTTGCATTTCCCTGATGACTAATGATGTTGAACAAGATGTTCCTTTCCCATTTCTAACCAGATCTTGTGTACCCTGTGTTCCTTTTTCTATTGCTCCTCCCACCCATTATCCTAATAATGGTCCCTGCACCTTTCTTCACTTCTACAGAGAACCTATTCTCTAGGCTGTCTCTCCACTATGATAATATTTTTTTTACTTAGTTGTATGAGAGTATTTAATTTCATGTACTTCCATATTTAAATTTATAGAATTACTTCCTGGTGCTTATGATGGCTGAGTATTAGTTTTGGATTAAAATGTCTTATTTGGGACAATGAGATGGTTGAGAAGCTAGAGGCACTTGCTACCAAGTGTGATGATGTGGGTTCAACTCCTGGAACCCACACGATAGAAGGATCCACTCTTTCAAGCTGTTCTCTGTGCTCCACATAGGACCAATGCACGTGTCTCCAACCATTGGTGCTAAATAGATAAATAGGCAAATAAAGTATGAAATGGTTTTATTTTATATTTGGGTTATTAAATATTTTTCTAGACTATAATACATTTTGGACTATCCTATTTGGCTTTTAAAAATCATAATTTGACCTCTAGTTTCCTGTTATCCACTTTATTGATTTCTGCTTTTTTCTATATATTTTTTGCTTTATTTGCTTTATTTTCTCATTTTTGTTCTATTTCTTTAAGCTATAATTATAACTTTAAATTATTTTATTTTATTATTATTACTGTGTGTGTGTGGCGTTTCTTTCTGTCCCTCTGTCTCTCTGCCTCTGTTTTTATTCCTCTGTCTCCCTCTTTGTCTCCCTCTCTGCCTCTGTCTCTCTCTGCCTCTGTCTCTCTCTTTGTCTCTCTGTGTCTCTGTCTGTCTCTCACTGTGCATGTATCATACCTTGCTGGTAGATACAGACAATATAAGTCTGCTTTCTCTTTCTATCATAGAATGTAGGCATCAAACTCAGGTCACCTAGCTTCTAGCTTAATTAGTTCATTTCCTTATATGAACTGGGTATTAAGCCCCTGTCTGAAGCATAACTGGAAGTTCTTGTCCCATACTCTAAGCCCTATGTTTGAACAGTTGACATTTTTCTTTGCTATGTAGATTTTTAACTTCATATAATCTCTTTTGTCAGTTCTTAGGATTATTACCGGAGGAGTTCTTGCCTTTGTGTTTCTCTTGATGTATTTTCTTCAGTAGTTTTAATTTTTCAAGTTCTAAACTAAAACCTTCGATCCATTTTTGAGTTGATATTTTTATGTAGGGTGTGAGATAAAAATCTGATTTCATTCTTATGAAGATGGATAGTTAGTTTTGCTAGGGCCATTTGTTGGATGAGCTTTTTTGACCCAGTGTAGGATTTTGAATCTTTAAATATTAGATAGCCATGTCTGTGTGTCCTGGTTCCTCTGATTTGCTGCACTGGGATGCATGGCCATTCTTCAGACCTGTGCCAGGCTGTCTTTGTTTCTATGGCTCTGTAGTAGAATTGGAACCAGATAGAGTAATGCTTGTAGGAGTATTTTTTCCTACTAAGGTTTAGGATATGTATGTCTGCATGCATACATGCATGCATCTACATAACTATCATCTATCTATCTATCTATCTATCTATCTATCTATCTATCTATCTATCCATCCATCCATCCATCCATCCATCCATCTATCTATCTATCTATCTATCTATCTATCTATCTATCTATCTATCTATATCAATCTATCAATCTATCTATCAATCAATCAATCAATCTATCTATCTATCTACCTACCTATTTATCATCTATTTAATTATTTATTATTTTTGGTATTTCTGTTCTTGTGGTCCTACAGGAACTTCTGAATATTTTGGAGTTTTTAGTTTTGTGAATAATTAGAATTTTGATTGTGATTGCAGTGAGTTTGTAGAGTACTCTTGGAGATAGTCTTTTTTTCTTTTACTATGTTGTCTGCCAGTTCAGAATTATGGGAAGTCTTTCCAATACCTAGCATCTTAGTCATATCATTTTCAATGTCTTAAAGTTTTCATTATCAAGGTCTTTTGTTTCTTTGGCTGAGTTTATTCTTAGTTACTTTATTTTTATTTAATTTTTAAGGTACTTTAAATTTTGGAACTATTGTGTATAGAATATTTTTCTTAATTTCTTTTTCAGCAAGTTCATTATTGAGAAGACTATTGATTTTTGTATACTTTTTGTTTTCTGAAGCTTCTTTCAAGGATAAAAACACATCATCTGTGAATACAGATAATTAGAATTTTTATTTTCTATTTTTATTTTTTTTATTGTTTCTACTTATCTATTGATCTAGCTAAAACCTGGGCACCATGTTGAGTAAAGGTGGAAAGAATGGGCAGCCTTGTCTTGTTCTGGGTTTCCTCCATTTAGAATAGTGACAGCTACATATTTCTGGTGTATAACCTCGACTGTTTGAGTGATATTCCACACATTCCTAATTTCATCAGAACTTTTATCATGAGAGAATATTAAATTTTATCAAGTGCCTTTTCTGCATCTATTGAGATGTTTATATGATTTCTGTCCACAAGTTTAGTTATGTGGTATATTACACTTACTTATTTATATTTTGGACCAGACTTGGCTCCCTGGGATGAAAGCAACCGATTTATACCACATAGTCTTCTCAGTGTGTTCTTAGATTTGGGTTGCTAGGACTGTTAGGAATTTTATATCTATGTTCATCAGAGAAATTGACCTGTGAGGTTTTCTTTTCTTTTCTTTTCTTTTCTTTTCTTTTCTTTTCTTTTCTTTTCTTTTCTTTTCTTTTCTTCTCTTTTCTTCTTTCTTTCTTTCTTTCTTTCTTTCTTTCCTTCCTTCCTTCCTTCCTTCCTTCCTTCCTTTCTTTCTTTCCTCCCTCTCTTCTTCCCTCCATTCCTCCTTCTTCCTTTCTTTCTTCCTTCCTTCCCCTCTTTCCTTTTCTTTTTTCTTTTTTTGTTGTTGTCATCTTATTCTTATGCAGTTTTAGTGTAAGGGTAATGATGGTTTGTAGAATGAATTTGACCGTGCTCTTCCATTTTATATTTTATGAAGCAATTTGAAAAGTGTTGGTATTAGATCTGCCTTGAAAATTTGCCAGAATGCAGCAGTAAATGTGCTGTTCATTGTGGGAGATGTCTTAGTTGCTTTTCCTGTGGTGATGAAATACTTTGACATAATCAGCTCAGTGAAGAAGGGGCTAATTATTTTCATATTTTCATTCATTCTCTCAAATACAGCGTCTTGTCTTCTATCTTAATGTGAGGTCATTCCTACATTCAAGAAACACCTGAGGAGATGTAAGGTCCTTGCTCTGGCGTGGCTGAGACACTTTGGGCAAGTGGGAAAAGGGAAGAAATAAGAAGGCAGGACACAGTGAGCTGTTGGGAACAGGCGCTGTGCCAGAGAGTGGCAGTTGGTACTGAGGGCAAAGGAGCACTTGAGCTCCTGGCGGGGCTTCCTTAGTTGTGACAGCCTGTGCTGGACCGGAAGAATAGCTCTTCTTAATATTTATCCATCTTTTATAGCATCTACATATTTTTTGACTAGATAGTATTTTGTAAATGTTCTTTCTAAACTAGAAAAATGATAGACTTTTCTTTAGAAGAATGTAAAATAAGACGCATATCCTTGGTTTTGTTGATTTGGTCACTGGCACCTATGATCTGTGTGTATGATGTGTGAGGGAGGAGCATGGATGCTGATGTATGGTGGAGGTGAGGAAACAGTCTCAGGTGTTGGTCTTTATAGTACATCTTTGAGACATCTCTAGTTTCCAACAGGTAATGCCAGGCCGGCAGGCCCAAGGGGTTGGAGGGAGACCCCTTTGGCCACATCTCTTCTCACCATAGGGGTCATAGAGGTGTATTACCACATAGAACTTTATGTGTGTTCTGGGATCTGAACCTTCCTCCTCACGCTATCATGATGTCCATCATTACCCTAGGCCCCATATCCGCATACTTGGCCACTTGATCTCTTTGCTACTGATTACAGCATATACAGTGTTCTGGTATTAGGGTGCTTGTATTTACATCCCTTTTCATATTTCTATTATTATTATTATTATTATTATTATTATTATTATGCTTTTTAAATGTTTGGGTTACTTGATATTGCATGGTTACCTTTATTTGTATGTTATGTTTCTGTTTTGGTGATAGACGCCAAAGTTAAATTTAAGGATTAGATTTAGAAATATGAAGGCACTGTACCCCATTTTTGATAGGGTTATTTGGTTCTTTGGAGTCTAACTTCTTGAGTACAGAGCTAAACAAAGAATTTTCACCAGAAGAAATTCGGATGGCCGAGAAACACCTTAAGAGATGTTCAACATCACTAGTCATCAGGGAAATGAAAATCAAAACAACCCTGAGATTCCACCTCACACCAGTCAGAATGGCTAAGATTAAAAACTCAAGAGACAACAAGTGCTGGCGAGGATGTGGAGAAAGAGGAACACTCCTTCACTGTTGGTGGGATTGCAAAATGGTAAAACCGCTCTGGAGATCAGTGTGGCGGTTCCTCAGAAAATTGGGCATGTCACTTCCAGAGGACCCTGTCATGCCACTCCTGGGCATATACCCAGAGGATTCCCCTGCATACAATAAAGACACATGCTCCACTATGTTCATAGCTGCCTTGTTTATAATAGCCAGAAATTGGAAGGAGCCCAAAGGAGGAATGGATACAGAAAATGTGGTATATTTATACAATGGAATACTACTCAGCAATTAAAAATAATGAATTCATGCAATTTGTAGGCAAATGGTTAGATCTGGAAAATATCATCCTGAGTGAGTTAACCCAATCACAAAAGAATACACATGAAATGCAATCACTAATAAGTGGATATTAATGAGCCCAGAAGCCCTAAATACTCAAGGCACAATTAGCAATTCAAATGATTCACAAGAAGAAGAAAGGAGAGAACCCTGGGCCTGAAAAGATTGGATCCAGTTTTGTCTGGATCTCCAGAACAGAGAAATGGTGTGTGTGGGGAGGGATGATTGGGGAATAGTTGGGGGGGGGAGAGGACTTATGGGACGTATGGTGGGGGGGATCTGGGAAAGGGGAAAGCCTTTGGAATGTAAACAAAAAATATAGAAAAGAAAAAAAAAGAAAAAAATATGAAGGTATATGAAAATACATGCATGTACGCAATAACAATTAGTGGGAAAAAAAGGCCATGAATTGAAGGAAATCCAGGAGGGCTATATGAGAGGGCTTGGAGGAAAGAAAGGGAAGGAAGAAATGGGATTAATTATCCATTAAATTATAATGTCAACCCTCCCCCCTCAAATCAACAAAACCACAAACATATGCCCAGGGAGACATTTAAAATACAATTGACATTGCCTTCTAAACAATATTGGTAAATTTTTTAACACAAGATTTAGCATTCTATTAAATAAATAGAAATAATACCATAATCTCCCAGAGAATCACTGGCATGATCTCAATGCTTTTGGTTAATAAACATGACCACATTGTGTTTTTTTTGAAGACTAGCAAAGATCTCTCTTTTTATATTTAGTGGGTTTAGATTTTGGCTAGAAGTTTTTTCTGTCATCAGTGTCATGTTTCTTCATATTTTCTTTTGTTTACCTGGCATACCTTTGCCTATTTTTTAGCTTTTCAAACAAGGTTTGCTTTAGCTGTAACTTTTGAATCTGTGAACCAGTCAGCCTTTTGTTGTTGAAGTTTATCTTCCAATCGATTCCTGAAGAACAGCTTATGGGTATAGATTTTCTTGATATATTGCATGCTTAAAATTTATTTTTTCCATAGCTTGATACTGACAAGAGAGCTTGCTAGATGTATTTTGTTCATAATGTTATTCATTGAATTTTTTGAAAATGCCTTTTTATTGTACCCCGCTTTGTATGTTGTTTTTGAGAAGTCTGCGGCCAGCATAATCCATGGTCCCTCTTGTAACTTATTTTATTTTTCTTCTATCATGCAGGCCTTGAGGTTTTTTTACATTTAAATATAATATCCTTGTTACATATGTTTTAAAACATGTTATTCTATTCAATTTCCCTTGACTCCAATGTTCCTCTCTGATATCTAGAGTCAAGTATTTTTAAGGCACATTAATAAACTTAATTTTTTGGAATAGCTTTGGGTTTAGAAAACTGTTGAGTGAGAAGTATTGTTGCATTTTCTCTTTCCTTTCTCTGATGCTCCTTATTTCCTTTTATTGATTATTTATTATTCTAGTGTGGTATATTTGTTAAAACTGGTGAATCAGTAATGGTGAATCAGCATCATCAAGAAAGCGTCATAGTTTACAGCAGCACGCACTCTCTGTCGGCACAGGCATGCCATGCACCCACTGGCTCACTGCTAGACCTCGGGCTTCATCCATGCCCTTTTCCTTCTTACCCCAGATCCTGGCAACTACTGCTCTACTACCTGTGTCTATGGTTTTGCCAAAATCATAGTTTTTTTTGTTGCTATGATATATATTTACATATATAAAATGTAAATTTGATATATTATTATATTCTTCAGGATTTCCAATTTTATAAGTATGTGTTGTGGTTTTAATGAAAAATAGTTCCCATTGGCTCACATATTTGAACACATATTGCCCAGGCTTTGGCCATGCTTGGGGAAGTTATATAACACTTGGGAGATGCAATCTTGTTTTCTTTTTTTAAAATTTATTTTCTATATTCTTTATTTACATTCCAAAGGTTTTCCCCTTTCCTAGTTCTCCCAAGATGCAATCTTTTGGAGGAAATATGTCACCAGGACTTGTAGGCTCATTTCCAGTCCCCCCCCATCTCTCCAGCCACTTAATTGCTTTTGATTTCACTTTTATTCTCTTGATTGTTTTCTTCCCCTTTTCATTGCAGTTAAAATATTTTTATTCTACATCTTCCTTGTGGGATGTTACATAATTTATAGTTTGATATTATGATTTTTGAAAGGTTTATTTTCTAAGTAATATAAGATTTTGTGGGTCAATTTCTGTTGTTAGTTTTCAAATTCTAATCCAAGGCACGCATTTACACCATCAATTTTATAACTGAATATATTTATTTCATTTTGGAATATTTTGTTATTTATCTCTTCATCACTTTCAGGGAGAGAAGGAGGGAATTTTGCCAATGGGACTCTCATTTTCTACCCTGTTTATAGCAGTAACTTTATAGATAAGGGCTTTCTTGGTCCATTGTACTTTTAGACAAGGTTAAAAATTTGAGAAGTTTACAAGAGTCCCAGCTCAAGACTTATCACTTCTGTCTGTAGGAGAATGTTACCATCTACCTTATGAAATGCCTTTTAGGAAGTGAGGGTAGGAAAAGGAAATATACTAATAGATTTCTACTTAGATATTACTACTAATAGATTAAAGTTTATTGATTATTATTTAATATTATTCCTTATTTTCAATTTTGAGTCATTGAGATTAGTGTAACTCTGTAGTTTCCATATTGCTCCTTCTTGTTTGAGATGACTGTATTGGCATGCTCACCATTGCTTTATTCATAGAATTCTTCCCATTTCCTATGTTGGTGCTTTCTCTGTTGGCCTAGTAAGTATATGAGGTGCCTTAAAACATACTTCTGCTACTAAACAAAAACCATTCTCCTTTGACTATTATAGTTAGATGATGTTACTTTAGCCTTGCTATTTTTAATTTGACTAGCTGGGGAAAGGAGAGAGAAAAAAATTCATGCGTGAAAGTAGGAGGAGATATTTTAACAGAAAAGAATGACCAATAGAAAAGGAAGTGTAATGGAGGTAAAGGAAGGTTTATACTGCTAGGTCAGCTAGACCATCTAGTGTTGTTCTGATCTTTAGAGATTGTTAATCTGGGTATTTCTTTCTGTTTCCACCACTATATCTTGATGTTCTCAGAGGCAAGAGGCAGTTTCCTTTCCTTAGTGTTGTTAACTGAAGGTCTCATTAAACCTGGAGCTGGTATGCAGATTTTGACAGGAAGGGTAGCTATGCATTAACTCAGTTGTATGTACCTTAGGTTCACTATTTAGTCTTAAAATCAATCAATCAACCAACCAATCAAACAAAAAGCTAGTAAAAAAATAGAATTCAGGCTATGCCTGGGCTTTAGGTAGTTTTCTGAAGTAGGTAGGGTTAATGTTGTTTGCTCAATCGAATGCAAACATACATATATGATTTGAGTTATAGGTTGAAGAGAGTAGCTATAAAAGACCTTCCAAATATAGATTTGGAAATCTGAAAACAATATTGTATTGTTTGATACTTAGCTTATCTTTATAGAAGTGGAATTAGCTATTAGTATGTAGAAAGAATGTCCCAGTTTTTAAATGGCACTCATTGGAGCATATGGTAACATGGTGCTATACTTCTGATTTGCTTCAGGATACCTGAGAAAATACAGTATATATTCATCTGCTGACTCAACAGAATAGATAATCATTACCATCATGTCTCTTAATAGTATTTTTCCTACTTTCATGATTACCTTACCAAAGTGAAGAAGTTTAAAGTTGTATAATTGCATGATTTAGGAGAGGTTGGAACAAGGGCATAGATTTTTACACTTACCTACTAGAATGTACAAGATTAAAAAACAAGCAAGCAAACAAAAACCATGATAACTCATGCTGGAAAGGCTGTGGGGAGAGGGACACATTTGTTCATTGCTAGTGGGAGTACAGCTTATACAGCCACTGTGAAAATCAGTGTGGCAGTTCCTTAGGAAGACAGGAATAGAATAGAAGCTGGAAGGAGCCCAGATGTCCATCAAAGGAGGAATGGATACAGAAAATGTGGTATATTTATACAATGGAATACTACTCAGCAATTAAAAACAATGAATTCATGAAATTTGTAGGCAAATAGTTGGAACTGGAAAATATCACCCTATATGAGGTAAGCCGATCACAAAAGAATTCACATGAAATGCAATCACTGATAAGTGGATATTAATTAGCCCAGAAGTTCTGAATTCTCAAGTCACAATTAGCAAATCATATGATTCCCAAGAAGAAGGAAGGAGAGGGCCCTGGTCCTGATAAGACTTGATCCAGTATGGTAGGGGAGTACTAGAACAAAGAAATGGGGGTGGGTCATTGGGGATTGGGTGGAGAGAAGAGGACTTATGGGACATATGGTGAGGGGGGGACTGGGAAAGGGGAAAGCGTTTGGAATATAAACAAAGAATATAGAAAAAAAGACTGCTTTGAAGACTTAATCCTACCTCTGCTGCACTGTGCCTTCAAGACAGTCAGACACCTCCTTTCAGGTTGGCTTGCTTTTATAATGCAAATGCTCCAAGAAGAGAGCCAAGGGCCAGACACTTACTAACACACTGTTCTTTGGGTGGTGCAACTCCCAGTGATTATATTGTTTTTAGTAGCTACAATACAAGCCATGCAAGCAAGATAGGAGGGAACAGCCTTGAGAAAAGAGGGCTGGGTGATCGGCAGAGTGCAGTCCTTCCTGAGTACTCTTTTGTCTTTGAGATTTGATAAGGACTGAAATTAAACATTATTCACTTTTTTTTTTTTAAAGAAAGCTGAAATACAAATGAAAGCTGTGGAGAGGGTTCTGGGGAAAGGAGAGAGAGAAAAATTCATGTGTGAAAGTAGGAGGAGATATTTTAACAGAAAAGAATGACCAATAGAAAAGGAAGTGTAATGGAGGTAAAGGAAGACTCCTGGCCAGTCAGCCTTGTTTTACATATTACTCCAATAAAACCAGCCAGGAGGACTAGACTCAGGCAATTCAGTGGAGGAGAACCTGATTAGCACACACAGGACCATATGCTGCTCAATTCATAGCAACACACACACACACACACACACACACACACACACACACAGAGAAATAGACAGAGACACAGAGAGTCAGACACATAGAGAGAAAGAGAGATAGAAACCAAACCAGAAAGTCCAGCGAAGGCACTATCAAATAAATAAATTCTCAATACTCTGCCAGTCAGCCAATTATTTTTGGTTAGAAGAAAATCGGTGCATTTTAAAAATTTAAAAATGTAGAAGTTAAATTTTCTTTTAATTCTATCACCTTCCCCAAATAGGTTGTTGTTTTATGCAGAATATCAGTGGATTTTTAGTGTATTTACATTCCCCCCCCCCCGATTGAATTTATGATGTTACTTTAGCCTTGCTATTTTTAATTTGACTAGCTTTTTATGTTAGCATGTAGAATCATCTATTCTTGTTTAGTGTTTTTTGTCTTATTTTAGTCATGTTTCTTCATATTTCATCATTCACACACTCTATAAGTACACCTTCAATGTAAAAGAAAAACATTAGAGAACTCTCTGTAATTCAGGGGTCTCCTGCATCCTATTACACTTCCTTTCAATATCTGCTCTGTTTATAATGGACAGAAATTGGAAACAGCCCAAATGTCCATAAATGGATGAACGGCACATTTACACAATGGAATATTACTCAGCTGTTAAAAATAAAATTATGAAATCCATAGGTAAATGATTAAGTTAAATTAATCATCCCAACAGAGGTAGATTCAAGCAGAAAATGCTGCATGCATTCTTTTATATGAGGATTAACATCCTTTTAAGCCTTTAGTCGGCATGGAACAATCTGTGTAACCACAGAGGGTAGGTACAGAGTAAGGGGATAGGGGAATGGGAAAGATTTCCCAGGGAAGGGGAAATAGAATATATAGTAATGAAGAGGTGTGGAGGAGACTAGGAGGAGCGAATAGGGGGAGACAGAAGTGTGGTGAGTGAGGGCATGTGAGAAGGAACACTTAGCACCCAGGTCCAGTGGAGGCATCATATGGAAACTTACTACTCTCAAAGCATCTACCCAGAGGAATGAAATCTAAATTGAGTCACCATGTAATGGGGGATAGTGCCCCAAATTACTAGCCATCTTTTGCCACGAAATGAAACACCCAGTACCAGGAATGTGTTATATTTAGCTGAATCATTGGTCAAAGGAATCCCATAGAAATACCCAAACCACCCAGGCTATTATCAAGGCTATTGCTTGATCTCCACAAACTGATGATAACATCGTACTGCTGAAGACAACTCTTAAATATTTCATTGAACACAGAGAAGTCGATCTGATGCCCAACTAGAGGATTCACCTTTACTGACTAGTGTTCCTATTACTGGGAAGAATTTTGCTTCCTGCCAGAGAAGAAAGGTAAACCAGAAACCCAGATACACACCCTGCAAGATATGCTGTTGCAATATGCAACAGCATAATGTAGGTGAAATGTAGGTGAAAATCCAACCACTATCGAATTGGATTTAAGGCATACTTCATGAGATAGAATCCATGCCTCATGCTGATTGGGGCAGAGGCAAGAACCTAAGATTAGATAAGCCACATGCCAGTCTCCTCCCAGGACTCAGGGAGAGATGCAGAGATGGAAACATTGGAAGAGTCAGAGGGAAAGGATGACACCAAGGAAATGATGTTGTGAGACATAAGGAAACTGATGCACGTCTGAACTCACAGATACTGTGACAGCATGCACAGGTTAAAGTAAGATGTCTCAGCACTGAGAAGGGGAAGTGGACATGAGCTCCCATTCCTAAGCAAGAAGCCATTTCTAATTCATATCTGCTTGCAAAAGGAAAAATAATTTTTTACGGTGCATTTTCAATGGGTATATTAACTACAGATAAAGTATGGCCCATGCTTAGTAGTGGATGGCCAACACAAAATGAACTTGATGGTATTTTTGTAGACCTTTTGACTCACATTTCTATATTTGAGCTTTTTTTTTTTTGTTTTTTTGTTTTTGTTTTTTGTCTTACTGGGATTTTGCTTAATGTTTGTTATGGATTCCTATTATGTGTCTTTAGGAATTGTATATGTGTGTGTGTATCTATGTGAGTGTATGAATATTTCTTGTGCTTTTGTTGGGTTTTAAAATTTTCATTCTTTTTTTGTTTGCTTGTTCGTTTTCTTAAAAAAAAAAGAGAAGATACGGAGTTGAGTGGATGAGGATGTGGGGAAGGGAAAATGGTCAAAATACATTGTATAAAATACCTATTATTACTATTATTATTATTATTATTACTATTACTATTAATTACTACTACTACTATTAATTACTACTACTGCTACTACTACTACGACTACCACTACTGCTGCTGCTGCTGCTGCTGCTGCTGCTACTCATCCTCCTCATTCTTGTCTCATATATTGCATCCTCACTACAGTTTCACTTCTCTCTACACCTCTTAGTCTGCTCACCCCCAGATACTTCCGATTTTTTTTCTATCAAAGAACAAGCCTCCTAGGTAATATCAATGGAACACAGCATAACAAGTTGCAATAACACTAGGTCCACATCCTTGTATCAAGGATGGATGAGGCAACCCAGTAGCAGCAA